>JANKKB010030131.1:0-37409 GCA_026225775.1 Bursera palmeri
TAATTTTACTTTCTGATGTGGAAGTTCCAACAAACGTGGCAACCACAGAGCATACTTATAAAACTAGTTGGTTAGTCAACATAACAAATATAAACTAATTTTATTTTCTGATGTGGAAGGTCCAACAAATGTAGCAACCACAGAGCATACTTATAAAATTAATTGGTTAGTCAACATAACAAATATAATATAAGCTATTCGTGCTGATAACGTGTTATAAAACAAGCTTATTAGCTACATAATAAAGATTAGGGGTATATTTGGTATGAGCTAAAACGGAGGGACTATAGTGATATTAGACAGTTAGGGGTGTAATTGATATATTACAACTAGGGGGTGTAAGTGATATTTTACACCTTAAGGGTGTAATTGTAAAGAACTAAAACTGAAGGACTAAATTAAAATTTAGTCAAAAAAAGAGAATAGTAAGGAGACGAAGAATTAGAATTCTTCTGAGGGATACTTTCAAACGGTGGAGGAGGCTGCTATTTATAGGCAGCCTCCTGCACTATTCACCTTACAAAATTATATAATTGTCCCTTACTATTTATATTATTGCTTGCACAATCATCCTTAACATTTGTATCATCGCTTGCGCAATACATATAATAATTAAGGGGTGGAATCCACTATAATAATTGACTGGTCCTATTATAATTCTTAATTATTATTTATAACACTATCTTCAGTAGCTTAGATTGGTGGTGTTTTATTATTAGCATGCTATTACTGGAGGTTCTTAGGTACGATCTGCATATTTTCAATTTTGGTTGCATTATAGGGATGAATCGTTGCATTGCTTCGACTGGTTCATATGGCTGCAATTTTGTTGTCAGATTAGATTAGTGACATTAGCCTTCAGATTTTGTATGTTACTGTACATTGCCCCTGTTAATGGTCTACTGGTGCTCAAAACATAGTCCCTTCATCTTTGAGACTACTGTCTATTTTACTTCTCATGTGCTTTATCTCCTTTATTTCTTGGATATATCTTTTGGTATATTTCCCGTTATTGATTGTTATTTTGATCTTCATGACATACCTGGTTTTCCAATCTCTAATATACATGATATATGTCTCTATATAGGTACTTGAGTTGTCATTTTATAAGATCTTGTTAATGATGATAGAGATGTAATTGGGGTTATGATTCCAAGTTAACATCTGTGGTGAGAGAAATGTTTGTGTAGTTAGAGATGTAATTGGGGTTATGATTCCAAGTTAACATCTGTGGTGAGAGAAATGCTTGTGTAGAGAACTCGAAATATAGGATAGTCTAATTTTCTTCCAAAATTGGAAATTTAGATGTCCTGAGATTTATCCGAGTGATCTGCAGATTATGCAATCTGTTGTGCCCGTAAACATGATTTGAAAAACATGTTTCCATCTCTTGCAATTTTTCACAAGGGCTGCTCGCCAATGCCTAGGTTTTGATTAATTGAACATGGAGATGAACTTTTGTTTTTTTTGCAATTGGAGTTTTGGGGCCTTTCCAAGAAACTGTTTCTTTTTCCTTGCGTTGCCCCGTGGATAGAACTTAGAAGAGGGCCTGCGAAGAATTGGAAACGGTAAGCTGGGTTTACTTTTGAAATTTTCACAAAGTACACACATTCTTAACTCTTAAAGCTCATATTGTTAACAGAAACTAAAAAAAAATTATCTCGTTTAGTAGTTAGCAAATCCTTGTTAGGAGGGTAGATTTTAACATGATTAACAATTTTTATCTACATAAATATTCATGTTTAAAGAAAAAATTATCACTTTTAAAGCTATCAAGCGAGGGAGGGAGGCCCTAAGAAATTTTAATATTAACTTTGTATTTAGTATTATAATCTTTTACGTTGCCTTAATAAATGATAATGTTAATTAAACTTATACTAAGTCTGCTCTAGTCCCTGGATGTGAAATTTAGAAAGTAAACGGACACATCCGAAGATGGACTATATGAACACTTCTCCCATTGAACCCAGATATCTGTGTCTTTAACGCTTACATAAATAAACAAGTGGTTCTATACATACAATCATTAAATTTTAGTTTTCTGCTTGCTCTAATTAATAGAACGATAGATTTCTTAGTGAACACGGTTGTCCACGAATGGTCACAACTCTTATATTTGATTACAAATGGTAAGAGACACAACCATATCTGTAAAAGGACATTACACATAAAAAAGATAAGACTTCCCCTACATATAGAAGAGTTGCAATGGTTTGTACAGGCATGTTTAAGAGACACTTAAAACTCTATAAAGTCAAATCATTTTGTTTTCCAGTTTCACAATTAATTTTTTGTATCTTTAGTCACAGGAGAATATGGAGAATGAAATTTCTCAGCTTCATGTCTTCTTTTTTCCATTCATGGCTCATGGCCACATGCTACCAATTGAGGACATGGCCAAGATGTTTGGAACTCAAGGGGTCAAAACCACCATAGTCACCACTCAAGCAAATGTATCTTTCTTCCCAAAAACTATCCAGAGATTCAAAAATTTGGGTATCGAAATTGATATTAAGATCATCAAATTTCCTTCAATGGAGGCTGGTTTGCCGGAGGGGTGTGAAAATGTTGATACAACTACCAGTATCGATCAACCTGACATGGAATTTACCATGAAACTTTTCAAGGCTACAACCATGCTCCAACAGCCTCTTGAGGCGCTATTGCGAGAATGTAAACCAGATTGCTTGGTGGCGGATTCATTTTTTCCTTGGGCCACTGATGCTGCAGCCAAGTTTGGGATTCCCAGGCTGGTGTTTCATGGTACTTGTTTCTTTTCTTTGTGTACACAAGCATGCATGGCACAGTATGAGCCACACAAGAAGGTCTCATCTGAGTCAGAGCCATTTGTGGTGCCTAACCTTCCTGGTGATGTCAAGTTTACAAGAAACCAACTGCCAGATTCTATTATACTAGATGCTGAAACTAATTTCATGACCAAGTTATTGAAAGAATCTGAAGAATCAGAGTTGAAGAGCTTTGGTGTCATTGTCAACAGTTTTTACGAGCTTGAGCCAAGTTATGCTGATTATTACAGGAAGGTTTTGGGAAGGAGGGCATGGCATATTGGCCCGGTTTCGCTATGCAACAGGAATCTTGATGATAAGGCTTTGAGGGGAAAGCAGTCCTCCATTGATGAACATGAGTGCTTAAAATGGCTGAACTCAAAGCAACCCAATTCTGTTGTTTATGTGTGCTTTGGAAGTGTTGCAAACCTTACTTCTACGCAGCTATTGGAGATTGTAATGGGGCTTGAAGCTTCAGGGCAGCAATTCATATTGGCTGTTAGGAAAGGAAAGGAAGATTGGTTGCCTGAAGGATTTGAGAAGAGAATGGAAGGAAGAGGGCTGATTATAAGAGGATGGGCACCGCAAGTGTTGATACTCGATCATGAAGCAGTGGGAGGATTTGTGACACATTGTGGGTGGAATTCAACTCTTGAAGCAGTCACTGCTGGGGTGCCTATGGTCACATGGCCAGTGTCAGCCGAGCAGTTTTACAATGAAAAGTTGGTGACTCAAGTTCTTAAAATTGGTGTCGGTGTTGGTGTTCAGAAGTGGTCTAGAGCTGTGGGAGATTTTATGAAGAGGGAATCGGTCGAGAAGGCAGTGAAAGAGGTAATGGTGGGTGATAAGGCTGAGGAAATGAGGAGCAGAGCCAAGGCAGTTGGGCTGATGGCAAGGAGGGCTGTTGACCAAGGGGGCTCCTCTCACTCTGATCTGCATGCTTTGATCCAAGAACTGAGTTTGAATCGCCATTGATGCTAGCAAATGTTGCATCTAGCCCATGATCATTTGTCTCAATTTGTTTTTGTTTTCTGTTAAAGAAAATAGTCATGAATAATCTTAATAAGAAATCTGGATTACATTATAGAGTATGGACTCTAATTAATGCATTTACATTTAAGTCAAGTAATTTGATGGGAAGTTTGGCACAACTTAGACCTTAAATTAATGAACACTAGAGCATATTAGGTCATGAACCAAACCCAATTTGATTCTTCAACCATCAAAGCTAATACTCAATTCCTTCTTTCTTTCATTATTGGCCTTTCATACGATTCTTAGATGGGGACTCACTCTACCAACTTCCAACCAGTGTCGCCTCAAAAAATCAAATCATAAGGGAAATACTATAATCATTTTTTTTTCTAATAGTTTATAATTAAATTGAGAAAATATGACATTCCTAAGTCAAATCAAAACAAGAAGTCAAACCGTCTTAACCCAATAAAAAAATTTATATTTTGAAAACCCCATTACATTTCTTCAATGAAAAACTTCAATTATGACTTTTTTTTTTTCATAATAGGTGACCTTTGACCAAATTTCTACCTAAAGAGATGTGGATAGGCACGATGCTTAGGTTGGGTAGAGTGGGTTGGAAGAGGCGCCATCATCATCGCACAATCCAAACAAGGCCTCCTTCCACTACGGCCAACTTTATTTTATTTTAACAACTACAAGAAGATTTTCACTTTCTCAAGTAATTAATGCCATGCAAACAAAGTCAATGTTTAATTTACGTATTGAAAACGAAGACTGAAATGGGCTCATATTAATTTTTCGACTATAAAAAAAAATTACAATATTTTCGAGAGCACCCATTAGAATCATCACCGTTTGATAAAACATTACTTAATGATTCATCATTCATGCACGAGAAAATACAATTATTTTCAATAGTGAAAAAGATTACAAGATACAAAAACAAAAAACAAAAAATATTACATATCACTTTTGCTTTCGAGGCAGGCACCAATCATCTGCCGTCAACAACTAGTCTTGGTTTAGCCACTCACTTGATCCGACGGCAGAGGGTGATTCCATCACCGACCGGGAGCATGCAGATTTCGATCCTGGGATCGGCAGCAAGCGCCTTGTTGAGCTCCAAGACGAAGTCCCTGTAATACCTTACGTACTTTCTCAGGGGAGCATCAGGTGGTGCCACCACAGACCCGTTCCATAGGGTGTTGTCGTACCCGATCAGTCCTCCAACCTTGACCAGATCAATCAGCCTCTTGTGGTAGTTTAGGTAGTTGTCCTTATCAGCGTCGACGAATATGAAGTCGTATGATCCATGGTTCTTTTCCTGAGGTTCACCAGCACCGAATAACTCAGTCATTTTATATAAAAAAAACACAATTAAATTACAACAAATTCAAGACTGCACGTCTTTATACTTTGTTTTCTACCATTCGAACAAAGATTTCGTTCATCCCAAGATGCTTCGGTTGTGATATTTAAAAAATTGGGTAGAAATTTCTAAATCCTAAAGCAGGATATGTTAGGTGCACATTGAAAACGTTAGTGGCTGCTTAGTCTTTATCAGAAAGTTCAATTATTTTGTACTTTAAGGCTAATTCCCTGAAGAAGCAATTAAATTCTAGGAATTTAATGTAAATTTGGTTATATTTAAATTGAAAAGTAGAATAATTGTTAATAGTAATATGGGGTTGATAGGTTTGATGAAATTTACATCTTGAATCAATTGGTCAAGAACAGGCAAGGCAGGGCCTTCTCTGAAGTCAATCTTGTGTGCAACTCCAGCTTTCTCGATTACGGGGAGACCCAACTCATAGTTTTGCCGGTTGATGTCCATGGCTAAAATCTGCAACAATCAGAAACAATTGTTAATCATCATCTTGCTGGGATGTTTTTGGTTCAAGATAGGAGTAGAGAGACAAAAAAATAACTAACCTTGCCATCATCAGGAAGAGCAAGAGCAGTTGCCAAGAGAGAGTAGCCAGTGTAGACACCGATCTCCATGGTGTTCTTGGCATTGATCAGCTTGAGAAGCATGTTCAGGAATTGCCCTTCATCAGCTGATGTTGTCATGATGTTCCTGTTTCACCGTTCCAGGATCAATAAAACACCAAAAACTCATACGATATCGCTTACGAAAGATGATCAGAAAACGTGGAAACTCACCATGGATGCTTGGCAGTGATCTCCCTCAGCTCCTTCATGGCCTCAGGCTCTCTTGGATAAACACTTGTCTCAAGAATATACTATAGAAACACAAAAGCAAGATCATCAAATCGAACCCTGACAAAATCAAGACACCGAAAAGCTTGTAACTTTGTAACATATACATACCTGGTAGAGAGCATCAGTTTGGAGAAGGCTTTTGTGGCCAACCTCCTGGTGCCTGCTTTGTTCCTCTCCTCCGTTTGCCATGGATGCAAGAGTTTCTTCAAGTGTTGTGTTGTCCTTTTAGCTTTTTCTTTTCTGATTGGCCTTGAGAGTTCTTGGCGTTAACCTGAGGTGGAATGTGAAAGGCGAGAGGTATATATGGGAGGTGAGATCCCTGCTGGACCGGTTGCGGTTGGTTAGACCGGGCTGCCAACCGCTTGGGGGTTGTTGAGGTCTTAACGTAAGCATGATCAGGTCTCAATTGGGTGCCCGAGTGCAAATGGTGGGCGTGGGACCTCTTAGCCTGTTATTGGAATAAAAAATATGTGAAAGCAAGGTTGGTGAGGTTTGGTGAAGGGCACAGAAGGAAGAGTCTTTTATTATCAATGCTCATATTCTCTGTAGCAATAGTTGGTGACCATCTTTCTGTAGTTCTTTTCTCTTGAAGTTTTTTTTTATATGTATACTTTATTATAAACAAATATTCTATCTGCCCATTTCATCTTATGATTAGTTGATTAATTATCTACCAATTTATGACTTGTAATAGGCTGTTTGTGTTGAATTTAGTTGTTACATTGCTGAAAAATGTATTATTTTCAAGAACTAACATGTGGGTGCTGTCAACTTCAATGGTTGTGTATAGTTTAAGCCCAATAATTAATTAATATCAACCGAATGGATTATTAAATGAGGACGAATCTTACAATTCAATCGAACCATATTAGTTGACTATGGTTGTTAAGATTATTAATTACTTGTTACCATTTCTTATCTTGCTTAGAGTAGCTATCAAAATTCGGATTTTTCAATGAAGTAGAAAACAGAAATATTCATTAATTGTACATTAGGATAATTAATATTAGCATACACTTTAAATTGATATGTTAACAATTTATACATGTATCATAAGATCCTTGTAAACTCCGTAAACTGATATTAAGATGTGATTGGAATTCAAAGAATCGTTTTAGTCAACATGGTTGCTCTAGAGTGCTTGTGGGAAACTTCCTCAGTCTGTTTTCTTTGAACAGAGGCCTTAAATTGAAGGACACCCACCGCCAGCAGACCTCCAAAAAAAAATAAAGGTTAATTAAATATGGAATCAAAGCTAGCCCTGCCTACTTCTATCTGCTGATAGTGGGCCCTTTGTTGCATATTTTATCCACTTTTACTTGGTGAAGTTGGTATTGAAGAAGCAGCCCAATATTCACCAACTCCATTCACACTGTTTGTCTCAAAATTAGTTCATTAATAGGAAGAAATAAGGATTCTCTTGCTAACTTTTGCATTTTTGGTCAATTTAGAGGCTTAAATTGGCTTTTGCACTTAGTGAATGTTCTGGGTATATTAGTAGAATGATCTATGCTACATGGTACAAGCCATTAATGAAAATGACTAGCATTGCCACAACTTTGGCTTTTTGGAGAATTTTGGGTGGGTGGGTGGGTGAGTGGGGTTACTGCCACAGCAATGATAATGCTCTCTTCACAGTTATTGATGCCAAAGCAACATGTGCACTCAGCCGCTGACGCTAAGATTTGGAATGTTTCGGATCTTTTTTTGGTTAATAGGAGAAGTTGTTAATAGTTTTGAACCTGAGAACTGAAGGTGATTGAATTATAGGTTTTCAACCACCAAGAGAGAATGAATTCGAACAGAAAACTGTCTGAGAACAAATTTTAGGGGGTGAATTGAGTGAGAGGTAAAAGCAGATGTCCATGTTTATGTAATTATGGAGTGATCAAAGATTATGTCATAAGTCAAGTTCAATTGACCACTCTGTAATTTCACTCAACAGATCATTGAGAACCTGAGTAATTCTCAGAATTCTTTTCCTGTTACTTAACAGCTAGTAATTGAGTAATGGTAATTAGATATTTATTTCACACCCTTAGAAGGTAAAGCTTTTGATTTTTTTGAGGCTGGAGAGCATATTTTAAGTCTAAAACTAACATGATATTTGATGACCAAAAAAAAAACCCAGCTTAACCCACCTCACACCTGAAACACCAATCACAATGTTCATGGCTAAAATTGTTTCACTATTTTCCCGCCTTGCATTGACATTAAAGGAAGCTCAAAGTGCAAAATTGAATTCTCTCTATCCATTTCATCTACTTTGTTTTAAGTTCCCAAGTCTCTTGTGGCGCTTGATTAAAGAAATCAGAAAAGAAGGAACTACCTGATTTGCACATCATTTTGAAAACTGAATGTGTATGACTTCGAACGCAGTTATACAAGTACTACTAAAAGGAACAGGTAATCTGAAATAGAGTGATGGTTTTAGCAGCTCCACAGAGGCGGGTGAGAAGTTCCTATTATCCCCTTAAAAGAATTATGGAAAAAGATAGAAAGAGAGACGTGCGCACACACACACAACACACGTCATTACCTCAGTTCAGCAGTGCCTTGTCCTAACAATTTGGGGACTGAAATAAGTCCTATTTGTTCAAATTCAATATATCAAGATTAATATATTCAGTCAAATGATAGGCCAACATGACTTTTTCCATCACAGTAACGCATATCTGGTCTTCTCTGAGCTGGAAACTGTCAACTTATCCATCTAAAATTTTCTGTCAACTTATCAACGTCAAATTTTCATTGTTTTAGGCCATTGGTGAAGTCTGCTGATTTTCACAATTGCAGAATATCATAATATGGAGATGTCCTTTCAATAGAAAGGTAAAATACCAAATAAATCACAAGGCCATTTGTTCCATTAGCGGAAAGCATCATTCCACTTCTTTCATACTTTTATCCTATAATTCTTCATGGAACTCAGAAATTAGTTAATTTAAAAGAGAACTGAGAGTATTGAAACAAACATAAAAATCATTTTCTGTTTAGTAATTTCATTTCATCAGACAAAAGGTCAGAGAATTCTTCCTCATTTAAATAGATCAAGTAACACAGGAGGGTCCTATAGCACTCTGCAGAAACTCATATTTGAAACATTTTAAAAAGTGTTTGCTGAGAGAAATATGCTCAGTCCCTCAATTACTACTGTGTTCCATGTCCAACTCATTTAGATTCCAGACCAAACTCGTGATGTTAGTGACTACTTCCTATCTCAATACATTAGTAAAGACCAATTCAGCAAGTGTTATATTACTCACCAATTTTTACATCGAACTCCACATACTGGAGAAATATGGATTAAGGATAGTGTATAAATTATACTCATCTGGAATACAAGATCTCTCAGGAAGTCAACAAACACAATTACCAACAACTCAAGTTTTCTAAAAATTGTATAACTATTTACACACATTTTCAAGGACCCTTTTTTCTCAGGAAACTTAATGAATAACATATGTACATTATACAAATTTCTTATACTTGATTTCATCTTCACATTACTGATTTCTCAGTTAACAACAAGTGATGACATACTATTAAGTACAAGGACATATTATTCTTCAAGGAGGCTGACATGTTGAAGTGGAGGAAGAAACAAAACATGGCATTATACAACTAGTTTCAGATGAGTTTACAGAAGGATGTTAATTATGAAATTGGATAATTATAGACAATTATGAAAGACTCTGCATCATTCTAATTTGGCAGTTGTCAAGTGTTGAGCTTGAGAATTTGGGCGGTCAACTGCAACTCAAAGCTATTCAAACAAAATTTAGGCAAATTTCTCATCAAGGAACTAAAAGCACATGCTAATCAAATGTTCTTATTTTGTTAAATGGATTTTGAACTGCAAAATAATACTACATGAAAGGCCTCATAATTATCAATCTAATTGTATATGTCCCACATTACTTTCTGCTCATTGTTTAAATAAGAGAGAGAGAGGGAGAGAAACTGCATTTGGCCCAGTAATTTTATGTCAGTAGCTAGCAGATGGCTGTCAAAGCTTCTAGACTACATAGTCATTCTAATGGCCAGGGACCATCATAAGTCATGTTCCCTTGACTTTGCGCCCAACATGTGTCATATGGTCAATGTCCATAAAGCAGAAAGGTTAAACGTCCACCACATAAAAACGTATTGCACCCACTAATTTGGTTCTGGAAAATTTTCATAGTCCTTAGTCCTTACCCACACCATCCGTCGTCCTATATATTCTGTTAATTTAGCAATCACATTTTTGTTTAACATTGTATCATGAGACATCATGATCACCTATATTTTTGTGTACAAAGTGGCTGCAACAGACAGCGGAAACAAATCCGTATCGCCAGATAATCAAAACTATGAGCCACCAGACAGCTTGTGTCTGTCAGCCAAACTTTAAACAAAGCCATGCAAAAGAACCTTATAAGCAATCGTTATCACACTAAACAATATAAAGGCATTCTTAATGTCATACATACATCAATACACAAATGGCTGGATTACAAAGTGGATTGGATAATAGTGAGGGAAAATTTGGTGGAAAGATTTTCACCTTCGGTGTTCTCCGAAAGGGCTTTGATAAAATTAGGAAGACTAAAGCTTTTTAGGAATGTCTCAACCAAAAGTTAAAAAGGAAAACATTTTAGGATGATTCTTACTAGGGAAATCCTCCAGAAGGCCTCCTTATATATATAGTTGCACACTATGTCAACCCAAAACCTCACATGTTCTATCTGATGTGACATACAACAATTTACACATTCACTCTTATGCCAAAAAGGCACACCAAGAATGTAGCTTTGTAACAAATGTGTCAACATTTCTCCATACCAAATCAGTGGCTTTCATACTAGTTGTTAAAAAGATTTTCACCCTGGGAGTTCTCTAAAGCGGCTTTTATGCGCATGATTTGACAACAGCTCAACTTAGAAGATTAAGATCATGAGTTATACGCTAACTACCATACATAAATCTCTTACTTACATAATTCTATAAGACGGCACACAACACTAACACACAACATTCCAACAAAAAAATTTTCACTTCATCATGATGAAGTTTTCACAATCTATCTTTTCATTTCTCACAAAAAAGCTAGTAAGACATTAAGGGCTGTTGCATACGAATGAGAAAGAACATGCTTTCAAACCATTAAGCAATAAAAAAAAAATCCTAGTATCTCCATCTTGGAAATAAAACTACGTTATACTTTGACAATTCTGTAAGATGCTGAAATGGTTACATCTTAAAAAAAAACCAATTGAATTATAAATAATACAAAGAACATTTTGTACCGCAAGTGTAATGGAAAAGAAAGAATGATTAGTTTAAATTAACTTGATAATTATCATAAAAAACATCCTAAATTAACTCTCTCAAAAATGCTGCAATCTCTTACTTGGACCGCAATCATTGGTCTCAACTGCTGGGATTCCTGCCAGAACTTGAATCATGACAACTTCTTGCTCTTGTGGCCAATGCAAGTCGTATAACAGAAGCCTTATTCTCCTCCATACTAGCATCACTGTAATATTGAGAACTCTGATCATGCATTGAGTAATCTCCCAACTCTTCACACAATCCAGAATCATCATCTCTCATAAGCAGAACATTATGTAGAATCGAACAAGCACCAATAAGAGCAACTGCGGTCTTGAACTCCTCTTCCATTGGCCTACTCAAAACCCCCCAATTCTTTAAACTGGCAATAGTTCTCAACGCTGGAGCACGCATCACATTATGTGCTACATTGAAATTCTCTTCAATTGATCCTGGTTTGGTATCCACAAATGGTACCATTAACCACGGAAGCAAAGGGTAACCTCCATCACCAATCAAATACTGATCCACAGCCACCCCATTAACATAAACTGCACTTGAATCCAATAACTTCTTTTCGTCAATATCTTTATATAAAGTTGAAGACTTGAGCACTCTTGAATCACCCTTATCACCGCGAATACCAGCAACAATGCTCAGGATTCTTGAAGATGAATCTACAACAATCTGTACTGCAACACTATCTTCACTAAATCTTTCATCTTTAGAAGATTTTGAGCCATCATTTTTAACAATTTTGAACCTAGTACAATCAACAACACCGCAACAATTTGGCAAACCCGCGAGTTCCTCAAAAGATTTCGATATCGATTTGAGCTCTGCTGAGCTAGGAAACGCGACCCAGAACCGAAAATTGGTGCAAAGAACACGACACAACTGTTTGACACAAAACCGGGTCACCGACTCGGAAACCCCGAACCTGTTAGCGAGTTCCGCGTAACTTGACCCAGTAACTAACCTAAACAGACCAATACCGAGCCGGAGATCAGCCGAGAGGTTCAAAGGTGAACCAACAGGGTCACGGCAGTCCAGTAACGGCTCAAGCAAACCGGAGAGCCATCTGAAGGTAGAATATTTCATTTTGAACGAGTTTCTGAACGAGTCAGGGGAGTGAGTCAGACCGAGTTCAACGATCCCAGGACCGACTTTCGACGCTTTATCTTCATGGGTCGGTTCAGAATCTTGTTCTGGTAAAAGGGTTCTCTTCCTTTTTCTGGAAACTGTTAGAAAAGTAAGAGAAGCGGCGACTTGCTGCGAAGAAAGGAACTGGGAAATTACAGGGAAAAAGAGGCTTTTTTGACATGAATTGGAGTCAGGGAAGAGAAGGAGAAGGACGAGGAAGAGCTGAGAGATTAAAGAAGAGAGTAAAGCTGACAATTTCTGAGAATTCATGATCTTTGTCTGCCGAATCTAATTGGATTTTTGGTGTTCTCGGAACTTGAAATGTGTCAGAGTTCTGGTGAATCTGAGAAGACAAAACAGATAAAGGCACCTGGCAAATGTGTTTGTGTTTTTTTTTTAAGTTATAATTGTGGAAGTTTCTTTTGGGGCACGTGACTCATCTGCTTTCCCTCTTTTGAGTCTCCGATTTGATTCGTTTTGGCCTATATTTTTGGATTTGGGATGTAGATTCACATTCGCCACACCTCCTTCTCTTGGTCAACTTTTGCTTTTGAAAGCCGAGCATACCACATTGTGATTATTTGATCAAGTGGGCCGGGGCTGTACCCAACGGATCCTCTTTCTTAGTGGCTAATGAAAATTCACAGACTAGCACATATTACTGTTGAATAGATTTTGTTTGGTGTTTTTGCCATTTATGGCAATACAATTTTCAAAAAGAAAGTGTTATTTAAACTCCACTTTGTTTCTAATTGGAATCATTAAAATCTTCTACTTAAGGGTCTTTACCATTTTTTTCTTTGTTTGTATCAATCATTAAGTTTTTTTTTTATTTAATTTGAAAAAATTGGTTTCAAGGAAGAGAATGTGATAGGCGAAAATGGGTACGAGATATTCATTAGTACTATGGAGAGTAACATTCAATAGACTCCAAAAACTTGCACTATGGTGCATATTCGTTGCAACTTTCAATCATTTATTGTTAGTCTTCTTATGTATTGCCTTTGGTAGCAAAGTTGTTGGTGCAATATGGTCTGCATTGTCGGTTCATAGTTGCTATAGGTGGACATCTATGGATTAGGTACAATTGTAGATACAACAATACCATATTTACGAAATCCAGTTTTGTATCTTAAGTTACGTTGATAGATAAGTTTCATCCACTTATATCATTGGTCATATTATTAGTTAATATTGAAATAATAGGAAAATTATTAATCATCTTAATTTTAGGCTAATTACTAATTAGCACCCTAGTTCGATCTTCCTAGCCCTAAATGGGTTGTTGGGGCCACCGGAATCTGCCCAAATGTCCAATGAACCGGGCACATGTAAAGCTTTGCTGACTGCACCCACAAGCATTAATTACATTGGGCCTAACCGACACCAACTATTGGGCCTAATGGGTTCTGAGCCTGCCCCATCACGTGTTGAGGTTGGTCTCATTCGTTTGAAACCACAAGCTACAGACACCCAGCTAATGTCTCATTTTTTAGTTTTAATTCTTAAATATAATTTACATATACAATATTTCAGAAGATTAATTCTATTTTCTAATGTATAAATATAACTTTTCAAGAGATAAAAAATTCACAGATTTTACTTAAATTAAATCAATTTTATAGATTATTGGATTAGTCGAGAAAAATGATTTAAAATTTGTATGAAGGTTTTATATTGAAAAATGAAAGTGAAATTTGAAGTAATTTTGATATTGTGATTTTTCTAATTTATTTATGGAAATTAGTAAAGATGAGGTAAAAAATAAGTAAATATAATAAGTCAAAGGATAAGAAAATGGGAAGGGGACCCAGACAATTGCATGAAAGCTACGTGTAAAACAACATGGGAGTAAAGACATGAGAGCCAAGCAAAGCAAGAGGGCCACTAACACAGAACACTTAAACACACCACATCATCAAAACTCTTTTAAGCCAAAACACAAATAGATTGCGTTCAATATTTCATTACACAAACACAAACAATTTTCTCTCCCCTTCTCTCTCTCTCATCCAATGTCTCTGCTGCCTTTCTTCTTGTCCTCTTCTTCCCATTTCTATCGTCTCTTTCTCCCCTTCTCTTTCTGTGCAAACAAACAATTAAACTAACTCAACACAGCACCACCTCCGCCCACCAGCACCAACAACACGTATTATACAAACACAGAGAGAAAGAGAGAGAGGGAGAGAACAAAAAAAAAAAAAAAAAAAAAATCCAAACAAACGCCTNTGGGATATAAAAAAAAAAAAAAAAAAAAAAAAATCCAAACAAACGCCTCTTGATTTCTGATTCTCTCAACAAGCAACAAAGTGTTCTTGTTGTTGCTGTTTTTCACTCTCTCTCTCTCTTTTTTTTTTTTCACATACCCATTTTATTCTTTGGTTTCATCGATCTTCTCCCTCTCTCTGTGCAAGAGGTGCTTCTCTTAATCTCTTGTTTTATTTGATTGATCTTTGATTGGTTTTGAGAGTTATCTCATTTTTTTTTTCAATTTAGTGTTTCTGGGTTTTCTCTTTCTGGATCTTTAGTTTTGCTTTTGTGCAATTGTCAGGGATCGGGTTGACCCATATTGTTTGTTCTCTTGCAATTTTGTTCCTTTTCGTTTTTTTGATTCTTTTAGAGTAGTAATTTCATGTGGGCATCCTTGTTATCGAATCATTTTATTCTGAATCGGGTGTTCCTTTTAATTAATTAAATAAGTTGGTCAATCGGGTCATTTTCATTTTTTTGGTACTTTCTTAGTTTTATGAGTAATTTTGGCGATTTATTCGAAGTTTCTTTGTCTTTAGGTAAACCTGTGGATGATTCCATGTGGTAAAGTTTTATGCTTGACAATGCAGATGTTAAATTTTGCACAATTTGATGTTTAATGTTCCTACTTTTTTTGTTTGATTTTGGTTTCAGGTCGTTTTAATAAACTTCCTTAAGATATTTCTTGCTGCAAGGCATTTGCTATAAAAGGCCAGGTATTTTTTGTTTAGATACTCTTTAGATTATACAGTTACGTCACCTGAAGCTAATATTTAAAATTATGATATATATCTTTTGTGGTAAGAATTTGGTGCTGACGAGCACATTGTGTTTTATGCTTTGAAATGATTATAGATAATGCTTTGTTATAGTTGCAGCGTGCAAATTGTTCTTGAAAGAACGTATAAGTCTTGAATTGAAGTGTTGACGACATAAAAGAGGAAATTATTCTGGAAGTTGTTGTTGAAGTTGTGGCTTGATGATGACAATGTCTTGTGTGAACCAAAGCAGTGATTTATAGTTGGGACTAGGTGCGACAGACAAGACCTTGAAAATGCAGAGTTTGGAATAGAGCGTCATTAGCTTGTAGGAATGGAATGAAAAAGATATGCAAAAAGAAGTCAGGGTAGAGAACTATGCAACTAAAAGGATGAACGATTATCAATATTTGTCAGAACTAGAAACACATTTGAATAAAAAATGCCATGGAATTAAATAATAAAATGACTGAAGTCTTGATTATTACAATAATCAAACAAATTAGATATTAAAGCTTGGCAGTTGGACTTGGTGGGTTTGGTAAATTAAGACGGTGTTCACTGGTGTATTTACATATGCTGTGATGAACAGTAATCTGGAGTCATCTATTTGCATCTTAAAGAGCTTCTGTGTAGTAAATTTTTCTCTATGTGAACACCCTGCTGATTATTGCTGGGGTAACAGTAAATAATGCTTGTAAGTGACCAAACTAAAGCTTGAAAATAAGGGTTAGAATGACACTAATTTTAGTTTGTAGTGTTTTGGAGAGAGATCCGGGTGGAAATGCTTAGAAATGTTCCTTCTTAGATTCTTTTTGTAATTATTATGTTAGTGAAGAATATTGATTATGCATTACCTTGCAGTTTGATGTTGCAAACATGTTGTGGATGTGAAGATATAGAAATGCCATGATCTGTATCATTTTCACAAGCTGATTAGAAGCAAAATATTAATGTTAGGCCTACACCTATAGACTTAAGGTTTTAGGTCAATTGGTTCCTGAACATGGTATCAGAGTAAAGGTCTTGAGTTCAAATCCACATGGTGGAAACTTGGGGCCTGTTTGTTTGCCCATTTCCATTGTTTTTCTTATTTTCATTTTGGTTTGGGTATTTCTGTAGAACGTATAAAGCTTGTTTGTTTAGTTGTTTTCATTTGAAAATGGTAAAAACATGTAGTTAAGGTACAATCTCAACAATGCATTGTTTTCTAAAGAGTTTGATCTTTTGAGGAAAAAGAAAAAAATGAAGAAAAGGTTATTCTTTTCTTTAAAAAAAAAAAAACGATATTAGAATATTTTGAAGCTCAGAAGATTCTTGCGTATGGATTGCTTTCGGAAACTTATTCCAAAATAGATTATTTTTTAATCCATTGTTCTCCTGATAAGCTATTGATCTGTTCTCTTACTTGGATTGGCATCTGAGGATTGGTGCTTTTGTGGAATTTCATATTATGATTCTTCAACTTTGTTAACAACGTAATAGAAAAATCGAAGGATTACAATGATGACTGCTTTACTGTCAAACTAAATGCCAATTGGTGTATTCTATGCACATTCTGTAAAATAGCAGTGTCCTTTGTCTCCTAAAATGATATATCTTTTGAACTTGCAGCTAGCTGGCTCAGGTTTCCAGTGGCACTAATACTCAAGATGAACTCAGACAATTTAATCCCATTCATTAAAGCCGGACAACATGGGAGCTTTACAACTATGACTGTAAGTGGGAAGTGCATTTTCCAGAATGTTATTTTTCTATTTGGTTGCTTTTATATGTGTGTGTGTGTGTGTGTATTAATTACCTTAATCATAGAGCTATTTTGAATTTTCTCTCATCTTTTCAGTTTTTCAGCTACCATTTTGAGTTGGTGCTCATCCTTTCTTCTGTTGGTTGCATGAAAAGTGTGTAGTTTTTCCACCATCTGTGTTCAAAGTTTGGAATATTGTTTAATATACACTTTCTTGGGTGGAAAGACATTGGCCCTCATGCAAGGGCAAGGCAGTACAGTTGATTCCTTCCCTGAGTCTGTTAATATTGATCAGGGTTCTGTTTCCAATAACAATAGTATGAATCAGCAGAATTCTTTGAATAATATGCTGAATCCTGTGGAAAGCCGGTTGTCAAATTATACTGTAGCTTCTGGAGGTGCATCATGTGTAAATGCTGTTGCTAATGATGTTCACGGTTTTAGTGGCTGGAATTTGGGTGAAACTAGCTCTAGGTTGGATTCCCAAAACCAAATGAATGATGATGGAATGAAGACAGATCATGGTTGGTCTTCTTCATATAGTTCTCGTCCTGGGGTAGGTCCAGTATCAGAAGAAAGACGATTTGAAGCTACTAGTATCATTTTTCCAGGGAGACATAATATTGGCCGCAGTGGCAATCAAGTCAGAAGTGGGCACTTATTTTCACAAGGTTCGAGCTCTAATCATGGTCCGCAGAATATCAATATAAATTCTGGGTATGTGGGCAACAGTAATGGTGCACAGGGTATGGTAGCTGGTGTAGGCCCTAATCTCTGTAACTCAGGTGGACTAGAAATAGAGCAGGCATATTCTGCTAGTTCTTCTGATAATGTTGGGACTTCATCTGGAAGCTCTGGTTTTATGGAGGAAAACAACGGTGGCTCAGGCTCTTCTTTAGGTGGTTGGGGTTTATCCTGCAAGAGAAAAGCACTTGAAGGTACCTCAGGACAGTCTTGTTCAGCTGGAAGTTCGAGCTGCTTTCCTCAAGCTGACACTGGTGTATGGCATGGTGGCCCTGCTCATTTTGATGCACCAAGCAGCTTAAGTTTGTCTCCACCTTCACGGAATTCCCCTAGTGTTTATCCTCCAGAGCAGCTAAACCGTAGATTTGGGGTTGGTATTAGAGAAGTAGCTTACGATGGCTTTCCTCCTTCAGGTATCACTGGAAATACAGAAGACCGCCTGAGAAATTTTGGTAGGAGAATGGATCCAGGAAATCAACCGGATTCTGTACCGTTCAATTTATCTTCAACAGGGAGTTCTGGGTGTCCAAATGTTGCCTCCCCTCATCCACCAGCAATATCTCTTCAATTTAATGATTTTGTGGATTTGAGATCAACAGCAGCAACAGCTGCCAATACGAGTGCTGTCCAGAACCAGCCTCCTGCTATTCATGTTTCTGCTTTGTCAAGAAACAGGCATCCTTTCCCATGGAATGGGGCTTCCAGTTCAAGACCTGGCAATTCATCAAATTCTATCATCTCTGGAGAGAGAAGTGCTACATTACGCGAGGAATCAAACTTAAGAAGCGTCCCAAGAAACAATGCAGAACATTCCATGTTTGTGCCCTCAGCCGAGATAAGAACTATGGTGCAGGATCCAACAAGTTGGAGTTTGGCTACTGGAAGCTCATCTGGTGGTGTTTCTTCGACGACTCGCATTGGATCCAGTTCAAGCATCCATCCGTTGCCTGCTTCTGCTTGGATTTCCCACCACAACTCAACACATGGTCATCAAAGATTATCCGAGTTGGCTCCTTGGTCTTTATTTCCATCTACTGACTCTGAATCAGGAGGTCATAGTGGTCATATTCCTCCATTATCTGCGGGCCCTTCTGCGTTCCCGCAGGAGGCAGTGATGTCATCTGGTTCTAATAGCCAGGTCCATCATCAACTGCAAAGAAGGTCATCATTACTGATGGAGAGGCAAGGTGATGATGTTCTTGGTATGCCACGCTCTTTACAGGCTTTAGCTGCTGACATTGAAGGGAGACATCGACTGATATCTGAGGTTTGTGTTCTAATTATTTTCTCTTCTCTTCGCAACTTGGCTGTCTTTGTTATATGTGCCATGCTAAGAAGTTGTTGCCTGGATTTGAAATTCTCTTCTTCTAAGTTCTGTGGTATAGCTGATATTTGGCTTTAAAATTAAATAACTTTTACCCTGTTAAATTGGTAGACGAGTGGATATTTAATAGTTGCTGTGGTGCTGTATATATGAGTGCTTTTGAGATTTAAAAAAAAGGCAAAGAGAAGAAGTTGAGCTCTCATAAAAGAACCAGTTCATTAATATTCTTATCTTAATATATGACTATTTATCTTTTATATTCCTAGGTTACCTTAAATTACATCAGGTTGGTATATTTGTCAACACAATAATGTGGCTCTTCAATTAGCTGTGATTTTGTTTAGCTTATGCTTCATCTCAACAAATTAGATGGCATTTTCAGGTTTATTTTTTGGCTCTAACAAGAGTAGGATTCCATATGCCACTTTGAGGCTATGAATTTGGTGATGGATTCAATTGGCAGACTCCTTGGTAGGCAGATTCATGTTTTGGTTACTTGAGGAGCGATGTCTTGACATCATGTTTTGGGACTTTGGCCTCGAGACCATATCAAAATTTAAAAGGCTTTACCATAGCTTTCCTCACACATTTTTCTTATATAAAATTTGCTTGACTAAATCCTAGACCTTTCTAGCTTCAATACTCTTCTATCTTCTTATGTTTTCTCCACTGATTTAATCAACTTCTGAAATCTGAAAATCTTGAATTTCTATGTCGTTGAGATTCCTATTAAAGTTAAAGCTTCAATCCCAATTTAAAACGGAGGAAGAAGCAGCAATTTAAAATTGATTTGGGCATTCTTGCCAGTACATAGTTTGTATAAGTGGGGAAGTTCTCACGCAACAATAGCTTTTGAACCCATTATACTTCCAAAAATACTCTCCCATCTCCCATTTCTAGCTTTTTGTGGTTAATGGAACAAGAATACTACTTGGATATTGCTTTCTGAAAGCTTTTAAAATAGCCATCATTAAACATTTTGGAACCCCATCAATTAGCTTGAAAATTGTATTTGCCTCTAACCCCATGCCTAAGAGCTTCCTTTTGCAACTCCAAAGCCATTAGCTAGAAGGGCTCAATTTTCCTTTTCTATGTTCCCAATGGTTCACTATCTTACTTGTTTAGAAATTCAATCGTAAGCTTAATTAGTTGAATTGTGATGTTGGGATGATGTATGTATAATTAGTATACTTGGCATTAAAAGTTGAAATTTGCTCATGAGTATGGACCATGATTGCAAACTGCCACCTGATGTAACGGTAGGAAACCTAAGTGGGCTCACTGGAAAGAAAGAAAGCAAGCATTACAAGCAAAGAAAATGAAAGAAAAATTCATTCTCCCAAAGCAACCTTCTACATGGCAAAATCCTCTTGAGCCTTTGTGGGGTTAGCTTGTTAAGATGTGTGAAAATTTTGAGATATAAGAATGGCAAAGATTGTTTGAGTAAGGACTTTGATATCTATTGGGAATTTTTCTTTAGACAAATATTCAATTCAAACTGTGGATGCGGAAAGTCACTGTTGTGAATTGCAAACATGATTACCTTTGCTGAGAAAAAGGGATGATATTTTTCAATGTAATTTCTGTATTTTCTTATTGAAAAAGAAAATGAATTAATTTGGAAGATTTAGGTTGACAAATCTTCTACACCCTTAGGCTTGTTCTACCAATCTTATAGGTTGCTATGGTTTGTTTGTTTTTTATGAAAGGGGATATTGGTAAGCTTAGTGAAATAAGGTATGATAGGGTTTAATAAGTAAGCTTCTTGAAGTGTGTATTCTGTAATCCTTAATACTTAACAAGGAGTAAGAAAAATGTTACACCTTATTCAGCAAAGAAATATGTTTTTTCTTTGCTTGGATTTTGCTTAATGACTTTCCATTGTTGGATATTGTCACATAGCGCACTGAAGAAGTCCCCAATATGCCCTCCTTTAGTCTTTTGGGTCTAAATCTTTATGTTCCTAATAAGGCTTGTTTTGGGGCTTTTTGGTACTTTTCATTTTAGCAGCTTCCTAGGTTATACCAAGAAGAGAAAGGGATGAAGATTATTTATGTGTGGTATCTTTGATTATTTATTGAGGGATAAATGAGTGACTGACTCCTGGATGTTGGTATGTTGGCCATTAAATGTCGAACATGTTAACTCTGCACTTGGTTCAAGTAACTGGCCTTTCTATATCAATTCTTCCTAGGAAAGTAATTGCAAAGAGTTGGCTTATTTAATAGTATATTGTCTGGTAGCAACCTTCAAAATGATTGACCTATCATATCCTCAAGGAAACAGAAATGCCAACAAGTTCATTTTGTGACCAAGACATTATTGCCATTGTCATTGACATGGTGGAAGTATTTTTTCTATCGAGGATTATTATCGCTTTAGTATGTCAAAAAGGCTACGTCAGTTTTAACCATGACATATTTCAGACATGGAATATAAAGGATAGAAAGGATATTAAGGCCTTGTCTACTTGTTGAATATTTATGAAACATGGAATATAATGGATAGTTCCATGCTAACTATCTTGTATGTCAAGATCTTTTCCCATTTTCAACTATTTTGTATTTGAAGGTTTCGTGGCATTGTCAACTAAAAGTGATTTAAAAATATTCTTCTTTATAAACGGTAATATTAACAAAATGGGACTTGAGGTTTCTGTTTTTACCTATGATTTTTAAAAAATAAATAAAAAATAAAAAAGGGTTATGATAGGCACCCAAGCACTTGGAGAACCCACCCCCAAAAGCTAGCTATTGAGGAGGAAGAGCCAAGTCACTTAAGTACCCCACCAAGCAGCCCATACTACTCAATGTGGGACCTTGGTACCAGGTCCCTATCAATATACCCTCCTCGGAAAGCCGACGTCCCGACGGCTTCACTCGGCGACACTTCACTCGGTAGCACTTCACTCGGCCCACTGCCGGTCAGAACCAGTACCCCACCAAGCAGCCCATACTACTCAATGTGGGACCTTGGTACCAGGTCCCTATCAATTTACTCCAGTGAAATGGTGATAATAACACGGGATCGAGTTTTCTGTTTTGTGTGCTTAAGATTTACAATTTTAGATATGGACTTCATAGTGCTATTGAGAAGGTGTTCACATTATGCCTGTATATTATTGATTATGGAATTTTCTTACTGTCTAGTTACAGTTTTTTTTCTTCACATTAGTTGGTTGCTATTATAATTGTTATCTTAATGTCCATTTGTTCTCTATAAATCAGATTCGTCAAGTCTTGAATGCCATGCGTCGAGGGGAGAACTTAAGAATTGAGGTTTGCCTTCAAATTTTTTTATGATCCATTTTCAATATTCTTGTCAATTTATTTTGCTACGCTTAAGCTCTGTATTTAGAAATTACTGACTGCTCACTTGATAAGTTTGACGGTCTTTTTCTTCTAAATATTCTCTCTTATAAAAACTCATTTGTCATAAAAGGTCAAGTGGCTTGCTTTGAATATTTGGTTCTACCTCACCTATTCTTGGCAATTTTATTATTGTTATTATTTATTATGCAGTTAAGTTGCCATGATGAAATCAGTTCTTGCAATGTTTCTTTTTTCCATGGTTAAAACAATTAGGCCTACATCTCATGGAAAGGAAAAAGGAAATATGATAAATTTTTTACTTGCTTAAGAAAATTTGTAGAAGAGAAAGCAAACTGGTGCTGAATTAAAAAGACTTTCTTTTAACATGATCCTATTTGTGGCAAGATCCAGGAATCTAGTTGTAGTTGCCATTGTGTGGACATAACTCAGCTTGAACTATAAATTTAGTAGCTGAGACATGAATCATATTTCAAAAGTGATCTCAATGCAACAATCATAAGTTGAATTAATTTTGGTTCATCTCTATTACACTAGTTCTGTGTACAGCAACATCTGATACCAACTACAAGAGTACATCTCATTCTCTTCCTGTGCCTTCAATTATGCATGTTTTTAAAGTTTGTCACGTATTGAGATTTCTCCAAGGCAAGAGGTTATGAGTTGCTAAGATTGTTCATTATCCATACTTTAATCCAGGAAATGTTTTGGGGTTACTTTAGATAGACATGTTCTTGTCAATCTAGGGTGGTTTTTATTTCTCTGATTTTCAGAGGCCAAAACTTTGGCTGCTTCATTAGTTCACCAGGCTTGTATTTATCTTCCTCTTACATGTACCTTCTTTTTCCTTCCAATGCAATATTGAGTTGTAGTTTTCCATGCACAGAATACTACGTGAGTTGCTCTTCTGAATGTAAAATTTTTCTGGATTCTTAATAGAAATAAAATGTGTACCCTGTGGCCCTGAAAAACAAAAAAAAAAAAAAAAAAAAGGATTTTTTTTATTATATTNAAATAAAATGTGTACCCTGTGGCCCTGAAAAAAAAAAAAAAAAAAAAAAAAAAGGATTTTGTTTATTCTCTTCTAAGTACAATCTAGAAGATCTTCCATCACTTGGTTTGATGGAACTAAAGCTGCAAGTAGATACTTATGTATGAAATTAACAGCTTTTTTTATCAAATCATATTACTAGGAGATTCTATGTAGAAGAAAATGTTTAGGAATCACATAACTAGGAAATTCCTGACTTTTGACATTTGACCTCCATGTGGTTATCATATTTCAGGATTATATGCTTTTTGACCCGTTCATATATCATGGTCTGGCTGAAATGCATGACAGGCACAGGGACATGCGCCTTGATGTAGATAACATGTCTTATGAGGTAAGATAGGGAAGTTGTATATCCCTTTCTGGTAATTTCACATTGAGGGTTGTTCCGCTTATATGATTGGAATGTTAGGAATTACTGGCACTCGAAGAACGCATAGGAGATGTGAGCACTGGACTGAGTGAAGAAACCATTATGAAGTTAATGAAACAGAAAAAATGCATGTCCATTGCAATAGAATCCCCGTCAGACCAGGAGCCATGCTGTGTATGTCAGGTATGAGTTTAGAGAAAGGAGAAGCATATATTGCAGCTTTTAGATAACTTCTTAAGCCGAACTGTCACTCTTTACTTTGTTTACCATACTTGATTCCCTTTGGTGTGGCAGGAGGAATATGTTGATGGGGATGATCTTGGGATGTTGGATTGCGGACACGACTTCCACACTAACTGCATCAAACAATGGTTAATGCAGAAGAACTTGTGTCCCATTTGTAAAACAACAGCTCTTCCTACATGACAGAGTAAGATCATTGTTCCTGAAGCCCAGAAAAATAGTTCTTGGATATGGAACTTAAATCAGATAATGGTGGATGATATGTTATTTTGTACCTTCTTTCATCAGAAACTAGGTTTTTCTTGCTTATGAACTGCATTAGTTTATCAAAGATGGTGCAACTGAACTGTCAGTGTGATAAATTGCAGCATGAGTGAGGAAAGCCTTACCTGTAAGGCATATGAATTCATAAAAAAAAAATACTTGAAATATTATATAATGATGGTATCAAATTCTTATATGGACAGAAAGTTGTATTTTCCATCCGTCTGAAACTTTTTTTTTTTTTTTTTTTGCTAGATTTTATTTGGCTTATCTTGTTATATAATCTGCCTGGACAAGAGGGTTGGTCCAAAATGATTGAATTCTAACATTTTAAATGAAAATGATACATTTCTCAAGTTAAAAATCCATGTTTTATCTGAAAATGAAGCTGGCCATCTTCTAAAATATACCAGACCTTTCGACCTATAAAGAGAAACCCTTTCTACATGTTGGGGGCATTTTTCAACTCTTAACATGGTATTATAAATACCGAGTTGATGATATTATTGCATTTTTATCAATAATTAAGAGAATAATGTTCATATTGTCAAAAGTCTCTAAAATTTATAGCATCAATATTGTGAAGTCAAGAGTGCAAGGCAATGATGATGAATGTATTCGAAGTAAAGTAACCTTATTTTAAGGGGGTGGCAGGGGCGGATTTTTCTCTTCATTATTGTAACTACTTGTGTTGTGATGGGAAAATAACTGCCCACATAGATTACAGACACGTTTTCTTTATTTCATCAGCAACAGGTTGCAGATAGCTCCAAAGAGTTTCATGTGTTGCGTGACATTCAAGCATTCTGCAAACCCTAATTAAGTTGTACAAAACAAAGGCCAAGCTTTGCTTTGCTTTGCTTTTGCCTTCTATATTTTATTTCTATTTCAAAAATTACATGGATTTAATATAGAATGTAAGAAATTATAACATTCTGATCACTCTCCGTAATCAATAATTGAAATTCTAGTGCTTTATGATGTTCAGCTTATAATGATTAGAACAATGAACACAGATTTATAGATGCAAATATGCCAAGTTTTCCCTAATAGTTAAACATGCCCATAAGCGTGAGACAAGTTAATTCACAATTATTCGTATATTCACATTGCATCAAAGGGTAAGCAATTATTATTCTAGATTTTCTAACATTAATTTAAAAAATGAATGTAATTACAATATTGTAATGATGTTCCATGTAATTCCATGTGGTTCACCACTCTACTTTAACGTTTATAAATCAGTATTAGTAATGATAACAAGAATGTAATGATTTACTCTTAAAGAGAGAAATCTTACATATATATATATATGTATCTCTTTTAATTTGTAGAATAAGAAAGGATATTCATCAAATGAATAACAAAAGAAAAATGCAAATTAATGAACTTAAATGAAAGTATACGATAGAGAAAGCAAGTAAAATTTAATATAGAATATGCTATGGAATTCAAATAAATATGTATAAACGTAATTACCCAAATTCAAATTGATCAAATGAATGAAAGATCTCTTAACAAGTTCATCCCCTATGCTTTCAAATAAACACTTCTCAAACCCAATAAGTTTGAGTAGCTTGTTTGTTAAATTGGACTATGAATATCAACCCTATCCCTAATTACTTTCTTTCTAAGTAAGATATATATATATATATATATACAGTCATAACCGAAGTCATGGGGATTTAATTTTTTTAACTTAATTTAATACATTATTTGATAACCGTTCATTTTTCTAATTTAATAGTGAAAAGAACTGTTGAGTTGGTATTAAAAAAAAAAACTAGCTATTGAGTTGGCAATTAAAAAAAATATCTTTTAACTTCTCTTTTTCATCGATTTATTATAATAAATAAATGTCTATCAAAAAGTTTTAAAATTAATAGTATTAATTTTTACAGCTATCTTTTTGGACTCTCAAATTGACTTTCTTTGTCACTAAGGATCTGTTGATTTGTTAAAAGTAATGCTCTACAATCCCAAAAAAAAAAAAAAAAAAAAATTTACTCGAGTTATCGAGTAGTCGGATTACGGTCATGACATCTAAATTATTAAAATTGGTTGTTTTATAAATTAGATATATTTTTTATATATGGTAATTGTTAGGGAAATAAATATGTGAAGGGTGGGGTCATGAGTTAGTAATAACATATACTATAGTCTAAAGTGGGGCCTGAAAGAAGACACAAAGAAATCTTTGTATGTGAGTTAGCAAGCTGCTGAGGGAGGCTTATATATATCCGTTTTTGTTAGTAACGGCATTACCTTATGATTGTATTTTGTGCTCTTTACACTTTGCCACCTTTTTATACGCTTCCCTGCCTCTTCCAATTCACTTCCCTTCCTTGTATCACCATCCCTCTTTCTCTTTAATTATCTCTGCTACATGCTTCTTTCGAATAATGGTTGCCATGTCTGATCAGGAAGCTGCTGGAGGGCCTGCGCCTGATCAGAGTTTCTCGTGGGGAAACAAATCATGGGGTGCTCTATCTATTTCTGACAACTCAGAGGGCAGCAGCGAGGAGAGATTAATGTTAGTGGGAAAGAAGCCACCGGCTTCAAGCTCTAACACCCCAACTGGGATGGGAATAATAAGTACTGAATTACTAGCTGCAGCCGCTCCTAGTAGGAATAAAGGGGGTCGAGGAGGAGGAGTTGACAAAAATGGAAAGGGAATGAATAAGTTGAATAATAAAGAAGGAAAAGGTGGTGGCTGTGGTGGTGAATCATCCGATCATGAGATACATATATGGACGGAGAGAGAACGGAGGAAGAAGATGAGGAACATGTTTGCTAATCTTCATGCTTTGCTTCCTCAGCTTCCTCCTAAGGTAATTATAGCTATCTATATCTTCTTCCTTACGATGGCGTAGTCAGAATTTTTTTTTTTTTTTTTTTTTGTTTCATATAGGTTAAAAAAAATTATNTCATAATTTTTTTTTTTTTTTTTTTTTGTTTCATATAGGTTAAAAAAAATTATCAAAAAAAAAAAAAATGATAAATCTATTTGTTGGTCCTCTCCAACCTCTCTATAATTTATTTTCAAAGTTTTGATAAGCTGTCTTTAAGAAAAGAAGATACCTTATATATAAATGTATATATATATAGAAAGTATTTTCAAGCTTTTTCACTGTGTTTCCTTCATAAGCAGTTCCAGTTATTGCCAAAGAAGCCATGGAGATATTTATTGTTTAATTTTATTCTTCTCTTAGATGCCCCCTTTTTTTTTCTTGGCATTTTGTTCGTCTTTATTTCGCTTTTTAATTCTTCTTTTCTTATTTTGATTAGGCAATTAATATATATAAGAGGGAAATGAATTTTCTGTTCCAACCAAATTTTGCATTTCATTTTTAGTAATTAATTAATTAGCAAATATATATTAGAGTACTTGACAAACTTTTTGTTTTATGTATCAGCGAATTTTTTTTTTAATTCTTTTTGTTTCTGTTTTGAGGTCCCTACAGAATGAGGGTCTTGGAGTGAAAATTCAATCAAAATTCAAAATTAGAAGTTCCAAGATTCAACAAGACATTTTTGTCTATATGCTTGATATATTAATATATATAACTTAACTGTTTCCTTCTTCTTTTTTTTTTTCTTTTTTGCAGCTTTTTCTTTGGTTTTCAGTATCCATTAGTTTTGCCTTATTTAATTTTAGTGAAACCTCATTTTTTGTTCAATTTTTCTCATTTATTTCGTAGCTGTAACACTGCAAAAGGAATATCAAGTTCTACGTTATTCAAGAATATTGGCGTTGAGTTTCTCGACCCTTTGCCTTAGGATTATTCAGTTCTATGTCTTGGTGGTGCCAGAATTTGTAAATAATATGCTTAAATGAGTACTTAATAAGCTAGTTTGCATTTATAATGACCTCCTTTTGATGGTGGATTTTCATTTATTTAGGTAATTTAACTTAAGATAGAAATTTATTTAGACTTAACTAAGTTCCTGAATCTGCAAAAAGATTTCCAAATATTCAAAATTATTAAATTCTTAACAACTAACACATGGCAACATAATTGGAAAAATAAAATGTGGGCAAATTTGTTTATCATGCCTCGCAAAAAATAGAGATATTTAAAGAAAATAATTTAAGAATGTATATAACTTACAATAGTTTGGTTAATTATTTTGTTGAACAGGCTGACAAGTCCACCATTGTTGATGAAGCTGTGAACTACATTAAAACCCTACAGCAAACTCTCCAAAAGCTACAAAAACAGAAGCTAGAAAGGCTCCAAAGTGTTGCAACTTTTGGTTGTGAGCCATCTATAATCACACCACAGAAGCTAGCCTTCAACTCGAGGGAAGCATTTTTAGCTGATCAAGGATTTTCTTCCAGCAACTTGGCCACTGATGGAACCACTAACTCTTCGAATTTGCTTTCTGTACCACCACTCCCCGTAGTCTTCCAGACATGGACTTCATCCAATGTTGTTCTGAACATTTGTGGAGGAGAAGCACATATAAGCGTATGCTCATCTAAGAAGTTTGGGATCTTCACCACCATTTGCTGCGTGCTAGAGAAGCATAAAATAGAGGTGATATCTGCTCAAGTTTCCTCGGATTCTACTCGAAGAATGTACATGATCCAAGCACATGTAAGTTGTCACTATATCGTTTGATAATATCGCAGTATACCCAGCTCACATATGAAGTTCTCCAAATGTAAATGGAAAATCATGATATCATGAACCTCAAAAGCTTGGTTTAATTTTAAAAATAATCAAAATTATAAAAAAATCATGTTCAAATTTTTTTTTAATATCATGACTATTGCTCAATAGATGAAAAACTCGTTTTTACTAGTAGTCTTTAGAGCCTGATAGTTCAATGAATTTTTAATCATCTAAATTTTTTAAAACATGATTATTTATTAGAATGTATTTATAATTTTTTTTTTTAAGATTACCTAAATGCTTTAACATATACCAGTTTGAGAATCTTATAGTTTTCGGAATTTTATAACAATAACTCGACAATCTTATGGCTGCATTAATTATTTTCTTAGAACATATCTATTATAAACCACAGTCAAATCTTAAGGAGTAGTATAAAGTTGCAAATAAGATGGAATAAGCATATATTAATGGGAATATATACATATATATCTTGCAGGTGAATGGAGTTAATTCTGATCAGTTCATGGAGGCAGTTTCAGTGGAAGAAATATATAAGCAAGCTGCAGGTGAGCTGATGTTCTGGATATCCTCTTGATTACGAAGGAACTCATGAACCCTAAGATATTTTTCTTTTCGGTGATGATTTGGCCCAAGTTTCTTCCCCCAGTAACGCTAGCAAACTGGTTTCATATTGCCTTAATTTTCTCTCAAGCTTGCAAATATATCTTTCTAGTTACCGATATGTAGCAACATCGTTATGGCTTGTCTATATATATATATATGCTTCCATGGCTTTATTATATTCTCTCTCTCTCTTTCTTTCTTTCTTTCTTTCTTTTTTTTTTTTTTCACAACCTCCAATTTTCAACTTCATTAAGTTCAAGTTAGATGTTGTTGAAGCTAAAAAATTAATCAACTTCTTCTATGCTGAGAAAATAATTAGAAATATAAAAATGATTGTCTTGGGGTGATTTATGTAATGGTGCGAAAATTTTCGATGTAGTATGCAACATTTGGTCGCAGAAGACGCAATATTTAAATATCTACCAAATATCCTGAAAAATTTTATGAACATTCAATTAATGAAATAACTAATACCTGTGAACTTTGAATTTCAGATCTTAATTTCAAACCCTATTTGTATTTTACGAACACCAAGCTTTTGCTTCGCTAATCTTTTTTTTTTTTTTTTTTGGCCTTCTATAATTTATTTCCATTTTTTAACAATTGCGTGGATTAAATAGCTTAATTAGAGTTTAATGGAGAGATATCTTCTGATCACTCTTTGTTAAACTCTTTTTTATATTTTTGGTTGCACAATAAATAATTGAAATTCTCGTGCTTTATGATGTTCAGCTTATAATTAGAACCATGAATTAGACAGATTTACAGATGCATATGTGAGATACGTTAATTCATAGTCAAATTGCATCAAACGTAAGTAATTTTTGTTTCGTGGAATGGGTGCACAAAGTAAATAAAGAAAAAAATTATTTGAGGGATTTTGTCGCTATAATAAAGGGTGTACAAAGTAATATAGTAATTTTCAAATTTTATACAAAAATGTATGGAGTAATGTAGTAATTGGATGTTCGAAGTATTTTTCTGGATGCAAATAGTCCCACCCTAACTTAATTATGTATAAATTTCCTTTCTAATATCTAACTTTAACTAGTTTTACATGCATAAACCTAATTTAATTCTATTTAATCTGAATTCTTAGATTTCCTCCTAATTATAATGCAAATTCTAGACTATTTTTAGTAGTGTGATCATTAATAAGGGAGAAGGAATTGAAAATTTGTTGCAGAGGATTTTGTGGGCTAGGCCTGGCTGCAGCCCACCCTAAAATCTTGAGTTTTTTTTTTTTAATTTTTAATCAACACAAATAAATTTAACTTTGCCTTTCCCTTTTCTTTTCTCTAACATTTTACCCTCTTCAAATTTCATCAATATCAACCATTTCTTTTATCATTTTCTCTCCCTTGATCCATAAATCATCTATTTATTTTTTAAGTTTTTCTTATTTTCGTTCTAAAAGATCATACGAGCTTGGATTACAAAGATATGGTTCAAAATCTCAAAATAATTGTTTAAAAATTAGGAATTTTTATAATCTTTTCATGATTTTTTATTCTTTTAACTTTTATTCTTAAAATATTTAATGTTATCGTAACTATAGATAATATATTACACATAACTGTCCTTTTTGTTAAATAATTCTTATTTTATATTGTAGAAAGTGATATTATAAGAGACAAAATATGATGGAGTAGTCCAAATGGAGAGTGGTAATTTCCTTGAAACAATAAATTTGTATTCTTTACTTTGGATCAAAATTTATTAATAAAATTGATCCAAAGTAGACTTCAACTGAAATCAGAATACAAATATCACAAGAGATAATCATCAAAATTAGACAATAATATGTCGGCATATTTTTAAATGAAAATTTATATCTACTATATGGATAGAATCGCTTTATGATTAGATTCATAGCTGGGATGTTTGAAGTAAGTAAAAGCTATAAGGTATTAATTTGTCAAAAATTTGATGTTTGGAGGTTTCATTCGGCATTATAAGTTGGTAAAAAATATTAATATAATCTTTGTTATTATCTATTGGTATAAAAAAAAAAAAAAAAACAATTGTCACTAAAGTTGAGACTTGAGTCACCTCAAGTATTCTTTTAAGTAAAGTAAATAAATGCAGTGTCCTTATCTAAATGGCATCTTCTACAGCTCATTCATGGTTAAGAAACATGATTGGGAATGCATGAGTAATGGAGTCGAAAAATGCCAAATTCAAAAAGCAAATTAAAGGGAGAAGACAGGACATGAATGTGGTTGGGACCCAAGTGCCCCAAATCATAGGATACAAAGACAAAAGTATGAATTCCCATTTGTTGTTGCGACCCAAAAGAGTAAAAAACACAAAGGTGGAGTTGAGCATGTGAGCAGCAGCCATCACAGAAAGAGAGGTTAGAAGAGAATAAGCATATATTTATATAAGAGGCAGGAGAGCAAGGCCATGTGATTCCATGGTTTTATTCCATGGACATTTGACAATAACACCAAAGAGCTTGTTACTATAAGCTATATATTTCCAATTCTGTAGTGGGACAAGACAATGGCGCCCTACCATTTTGTTGATGATGATTCTTGTGTGGACCTTTTCGATGCACGCGGGCGTGGAGCTAATGTTGTGTGTTTGTTCTGTGTGCTGTGCTGTGCTGTGCCGTGCCAGTCAAACCAAGTTTTGCACCGTCCAAACAGCTTCCATTTCTTGTCTCTGTCTTGTGAAAAAGAGATATCACTGTAATATAATTCAACGGTGCATTGCACTCAGATTTTTTACTTGTTCAGGAACACTGCCAATGTCTTTCTCTCTTCTCGACTCACCATGTTTGTTTCTGGGTATTTAATTGACGCCCTAATTTCAAATAACAGAATTAGCGTCGTTTGCACCAAGAAATGGATGTTTCATGTTTCATTCTTACCTTTCTGAACTTGTCATCAAATCTTACAAGCTTCAACTCTGAAAGTAAAGTATGCAGTGAACCGAAATGACTGAAACAAGTATCTCCTGCAATTTTCCTTCTTGCAGTACCCGTAATTTGTTTCCTTCACTACAATTCTTACTGATAATGAGCTTCCTTGGCCACAGAAGGCAGCTCCACCTGCACTTAGATCATTATTGTAGAGATTACTGGGCAAGTGGGCAGACTTCAAATTTTCTAATTGAGCCAAATTGGGCTTCAACAACCACCAATTCTCATTCTTTAAGAACCCAGTCAACATCACCAACACCAAGACACCATTCAAATCTGATTTTTACGACTCACCAACCACAGAATCATAAAAATCTTTCAGTACAGACACTGAAACATTTTTTTCATTAAAAAAAAAAAAACTGCAAAATTTGTAGACCCAAAATTAAAGGAAAAAAGAGACAATATTGGAGATCTAAACTTTTCATTTTCTTTTTAAAAAATTTCCACAAAAAAAAAAAAAAATCTTACATACAAAACTAGATACAAATTACAATCTCCCTGTACCAATCTAAGACCTCAATTTTCAGTTTCTTTCGCCCTCTACCAATTAGAAAAATCAAATTCTTTTTCCTTTTCTTTTCTTTTCTTTTTCCTACCATACAATTACCAAATTACCATCATATGACTATCAAGATCACCGCCGTCCATCATAACCATGACATTCAAAACGGCACCACCTCACTGCAGACAAAATCATCCGAATTCCCAATTGAATCCTCAGGCCACGAGTCCCGAAGCAACTTCAACAGCATCTGCGCCTTCCTCTTCGCTCTGTCCGTACAGTCGCTCTGTACAAGCAGCAGCAACTGCGTCAACACGCCCGCGATCACGGCGTCCCTCTGGCTCTCCTCCGACGCCGAGCACAGTGACAGCAGCGCCCCGGCAGCGTACTCCGTCGCGCGGTCAGAGATCTTCAGTATCTTTTTTACCAAAAGCGGGACGGTAAGGGCGTGCGAGGCGAAAGCGGCGCATCCGGACGGGATTCTGCAGAGCAGCTCCACCGTCGCCAACGCTCGCTCCGCGTCGCATTTGTCGAAGTCAGCCAATCTGTCGACTAACGTCTCCGCGGCCCCGGCTGCCACCGCCTTGTGCCTCGTCTGCTTCACCAGACACAGAGCGAACAGCGTTTTGATACCAACTTTCAACGCGCGTGGATAAGATTGAAGATTTCTCAAGATATCGATCACGCCGTCGAAGATTTCGTCGACGTTGCTAATCTGAGCGCGGAGGTCTTGAGATCTCATTCCGCCCAAGATGTTTTCGATGAGCGCAGCTGAGTTGACTCGGACTTCGATCGATGAATGGAATAATAGATTAGATAAGTACGTCACTTTATCCTGGTCTGAAGCTATGCACATGCATTCTGACTCACTGAGTGGAAACATAACCAACAACGCGAGTGACTCGTGATTCAACTCTGAAGACGATTCGGAGTTGCTTACATCCGTGAACAAAATAATCGTCAAAATTTCACGTACGTTGTGTGAGGAAATGAGAGAGCGGTTCTTATCCGAGTCACGAGCGAGTCCTCTGAGTCGACGCAGAGCGGCGAGGCGAGAAGTGTAAGTACTGGACTCGGACGATGCTTGGTTCAGAAGCGACCGAACCAGACCGGGTTCAGCCGGTTGTTTGGGAGTGGGAATCCTCTCTACACCGAAAGCACGGTTAGCGACACACCAATCTTGAATGAGGCGACGGAGGGTGTGGTTGGGTATGAGAGTGAAGTCGGTGAGCGGGGCTCGAGTGACGGGGCAAGTGGTGTTGCCGGTGGCGACCCAGGACTCGATGCTTGGTCTGTCATAAGTCTGACCGGTGCAGACGGTGACGGGGTCACGCATGAGTTCCAAGGAGATCGGACACCTGAAGTAAAAGGGAATCTGAATGGATAAATCCAGCGGCTCTAAGCTTCCGGGCATGTTTGAGTTTGAGTTTGAGTTTGAGTTTAATTGATAAGTGTATGTAAAAAGGTCTGACTGAGAGAGTCCGAAATTTCAGTTTGGGAGGTTTGGCTTATTTTCTTTGTTTCTCTTATTATTATACGAGGGAGAAGGAATGAGAATGAAGGGGGATATGGAACAGAAAGCAGAGAGGGGAAGACAGGCAGGGAGTTATCTAAGTCTGGGCCACACGTGTGGCATTTATAGCTTCCAACCTAACTATGGTTGGATGGGAAGGGAAGGCCAAAGAAAGCAAGGTTCGGTCAAATGGAAATTTTTGCGACTTAGTTTGGTTGGTTGGGTCCCATCTCGACTAAAATCTAACTTCTGTTTACATCAACCACTACTGGACTAATCTCACTCATTGTTTATTACTGTTTCTGCCCACCATCATTAATCATGCTCCTGCTTCCCTTCTCTTTGCCATTCAGCCCCCAACCTTTCTCCTTTCTCTATATTCTTTCAAATTTCACGCTCAAATTTCTTTCTACAACACTTGCCATATTCCATGACGAGATTGTTTTCTAATCCTGTTTCCTGATTTCCTGGTCAAAAGAGAACCCTATGGTTGCCTAAATATAATCAACCAAGGGTAATAGATAATGTAAATCAAAACCATAAGCTATCTTAAATTAAAACGTTGGAAATTAAAAACTTTATAAAATCGAATTAACGTTAATATGGCTAGCTTTATGAAACTTAACCATGTATACACTTTTATGCTGTGTCTTTCTTTATGGAATAGTTGTTTTTGCGTCACTTTTACCGGTGAACAAGGCAAGAAGGTTGTCCAACTTTTGTGTAGGCTATGAGAGTTGCGAAAGCAACGACAATACACGGCACGCTTTACACTGTGGTGGAGTGTCAACTCCTGCTTTTAATTTTGTTGATAAATTAAAGGCATGGAAAAAGATCAATCAATTGTAACATTAGTCTCTAAAGTATATATGCTTTTGTATCTTATAGAAAAGGCTTTTAATCCATTATTCTATGCAAGGTGAAAGGTAATATATCTTTATATATAAGTAAAGTAAATCCCCTGAAAACTGTTTAGTACATAATTATCATTGATAAGACCCTTAAATTAGACTTAATGGACCTCTACTTTTCATGATTATGTGGATGGATAAGTATGAAGTAATCGTATATTATTGATAAGATCAATATGATATATCTCAAGCCGTCCAGTTTTTATTATTCAAAATCTTTTTATCAATTAATCTTTAATAATCAATAATAAAAAAGACTTATCAGTCTATTAGATTATAATTATGATATTTAAATTTTTTAGATGCATGATTATTTTTCAAATGATTCTTTTAATTAATATCTAAAAGAAATTAAGAGCCAATATTCCTATACGAAGAGAAGAAGCTAATTGTCTTGGATTAAATTTTTGAAAAGTGAAACAGAGAGAAGGGCCTACATGCAAAAATGAAGAAATAGAGGGAAGAAAACGATAAAGGAGAAAAAGTAAAGAACACGAGTGGGAGAAGGCAATCAAATTAATAATTAGGTTTGAATTGTCTGGTTTGGTTTCTGGTTGATTACATTTGACACTACAGTAGTTGGGGCCGGTCAAAGGTCAAAGATGAACAGAAGAATGTGCGGGTCCAGGTTGTCCCTCCACCTCTTTAATTATTATTCGTCCAGGGAAAAAGAAAATATATAACTTTTATTTTTTTATTTTTTCCTTCTTTGGATAAAATAAAATCAAACTCAGTGGCCCCACTCACTCACTGGCTCTTTAACATAAGTGGACGATTTCGATTAGGTGGGACCCCCCGTTTTCTAACAAAATTCCTTTCCGAGTTAGATCTACTCACTGGAGTGAGAAACAAAGAATCTCTCTCACATGTACTGTAGAGGTGCGTGGAGTAATGTTAATCTGTGGACGGTTTCATCGTTTTATCTTGTGGATAATCACACGACAACGATATTTACACAAGAGTTACGTTTCCGTACTCATAGAATAATTTATTTATTTATTTAATATGGCACGTTTTTTTTATATCATTTAGATAATATTTGCTTATTAATTATAAGGTTTATGGATCGAAAATTTTAGTCATGGCCTTGGAGGTGTCTATGTATTTATTCTTTTTTTTTTAATAATTTATAATTATTGTCAAGTGAGTATAATTACAAATTAAAAAAAAAAGATCTTGAGATTTGAGTGTCGACTTTACATTATTATATCTATTTATGAGTAATTTTTTTGAAAAGAAAAATGTAGAAATTAAAACGATGCATGGATACCAAGAAATGGAAGGAATTGAGTTGAGATTGCATGCAAGGAAAACAAACCAAGTACTACATTGCTCTCCTTTTACTTGACAAAAACAGGGAGCAAGGCAGAGGCAACAGAGGAATTAAGAAGAACAAAAACCTGCCAGACGAAAGTAGAAATTACAGAGGAAGGGGGGGCGGAGGAGGAGAGAGAGTAAGTGTCGTCTAGCGGCGGGAAGCACACACACGCGTGGGAGGAGACAGACAGTGCGGGCCACGAGCCACGCCTCAGGGTAACCCCGTTGTCGCTGGTCAACCCTGCAAGCACTGCCGCTACAGGCCTACAGCTACACGCTGCACGTGACACTCGCACGTGTTTTACAGCTATTAACGTTGTCCCCTTTTGACTCGTTTTTTTATCGGGGAAATTACAATAACCCCTCAATTAAATTTGAAAAAAACACTTAACCCCACACTTTTATTAAACTAACACTTACCCCCCAAATACCCTTAAAAAACTAACACTTACCCCCCAA
>JANKKB010030131.1:37459-54287 GCA_026225775.1 Bursera palmeri
GGGATAAGTGTTAGTTTAGTAAAAGTGTGGGGTTAAGTGTTTTCTTGAAATCTAATTGGGGGTTCAGAGTAAATTCCCCTTTTTTTATCTCCTCTTTCCCCCGCCCCCGCCCCCGCCCCGAGTACGGAATTCTCTTCTCTCGTTCCTCCCGAGAACGTTATCCAACGCCCTCTGCCTCTCCTCTTCTTTCGAGATTTTCATCAAATTTTTTTCTTTAATTTAATTTTTGATTATTAGATTATAAATTTCTATTCATGGATCCGTCAAATCATTTATATTAATTAAATAAATCAGATAAATTATTGCACAATCGAGACTCTTATGTTAATAACGATAATTTGAATAGCTTCAAATAAAAAATAAACCAATTGTATCTGATTTATATATATAAAATTACAAAATTACGAAAAATAATCAAAATTAAAAATATATCTTTTTACAATAAAAACGATTAAAATATATTTCCTTATAAAATAAACTTCTTATTCTCAACATTTTTTAACCAACCGATAACTAGAAAGTTTTTTTATTATAACAGTTATGATTAAACAAATTAAATAATTTATAAAATTTGTTATTTTTTAACTCGTATACTTAATCTTGATTATTTTTTATAATTTTCCGTTTAATGTTAAGGTAAACTACAATAATACTTTTGAAATTAACCCAATCCTTAATTATTTTGCTTTTATAAATTCATAATTATTCAGAATTCGAATAATATTTGATTAATTATTTTCATAATTTGACAAAATTCATTTAATAATCTTTTAGATTATCTAAAAGAAGACCCAGGAATCAACAAATTATTTAATTAAAAAAAATCAAATAGCAATGGACGTGCATCCTTCTTCGATAATTGTATACTGCTAAATGGTTACCGTTATATATTAATTATACGATTTGTGGAGTATATTACTTAGAACTTATCTCTTCATATGGCCACCAAAAGTTGCTTTAAAGCTTCACAACCTTTGGAATCTTGGTTTGGGAATTAAAATGCTTCAGAATAAGCACTTTTTACACAAATTGGCCCATCACTTCCCTCAATGTCTTCCCAGAAGCATCTTCCCCAATTGGCCATTTTTTTTTACGATTTATTTATTACAAATAATTTGAAAGTTTTAAAAAATTTATCACATGCCTAAAAGTTCACTTATTTCAACCCTATCAAAATTAGTTTAAAACTTGTCTGATAATCAATCAAATTAAACATAATTGTGGCACATAAATATAATTATGAGATGAGCTCATGACTCATCACAATTAAAGACTTTTTTTAATTTATTTATGGGTCAGGTTATTATGACTTAATTTTACATATTATTTGATAGTCGGTAATTTATTATAATCTATATGTAGAAAATAAAAGTTAAAATATAGTTTTTTTTAATGTTAATTCAGTAATTCTTTTTACCATTAAATTGAAAAAATCAACAACTATTAAATAGTATATAAAATAAAATTAAGAAAATTAAGTCTTCTAAGCCTTTATTTATTTATTCTCATTGAGATTCTTAAATAATGTTGTCATCGTCATATATTCAAGTGGATGATAACCTAAGAAGAGGAATGTTTGATTAGTTCATCTCAACTGATGTATGTATCCATCATAATTATTAAAAAATTTAAAGTATTGTTAATTAACTAATTAATATTTATTTTTTATTCTTTTGCTATAAGGGAATATTGTGAATACTTTTGACATTCTTGTTATTGCTTTCTATTTATTAATTGGTATATTGCAACAAGGAATTTTGGTTCATTCGTAGTAGTTTACTTTTGGTAAATAAAAAATTTATAATTAAAAAATACTTGAGTTATTACCCATGTTGAACCTCTTCTTAAAACCCTAAAAGAGAATCAAGATATTTAAATGTTTCCAAAAAAAAAAAAAAAGGAAAAATACAAACATATTAACCATTATCGTTATTCTTAAATTATAGTATTCGAATTCGATATTATTCTCAAATCTTGAAACCATAATATTCCATTTTTTAAATTCAGATTGTTTTTTACACGATACGGCAAGGATTCTAAAATACCCATTGCCATATTATTTATTATAAATTCTAATATATAAACACAAAATAAATCTTTCCTCCCCACTTTTCGCATATGTGGGTAGGAACAATAGAAAGTTAAGAAAATTATTTCATATATATATATATATATAGGAATATATGAATAATATTCTCGATGCCATGGCTACAAATTTAGAAAGAAAAATAGTGGAAGTTTGATGTATTGCCTTAAAAGGCAAATATTATAATTCTATTTATAAATATATGTTAATAATAGAGAGAAAGAGAGCATCAACTTGCTATCAGAAAATTAAATTCCAACCAAATAGATTAATCAATCAATTCTTCACCATGAGATTATTTGCATATCTTCGTATAATAATTGAACAAATCTTTCATCTTTCTATACTAAATCTTGATTCGATATAGTTGTTTCAACCCAATAAATCATTTTTTTTTTTAAATTTTAAATGGGATGCTTCTCATTTGTCAAATGAATTTTAAACTTAAAAAAAAAAATCTAAAATTTGTGCACCTTTTTATGAAAAGAGATGTGGAGAGCTTTCATGTTTCGTAAGTGGGTGAGTTGTTTGTTCTAGAGTCTCTACTTTTGAGAGTTAGTGAAAGTAATAGAAAATTTTTAGTCAAATGAAGGCACCAATTGGAGTGTAAAGGAGGCAAGTCTAGTTGGCTTTGTGATTCGGCCTAAGATTTCCATCTTTTTCTGGTCCAATGATCACATTATTGAACCCAACTTTCGACGTGGGCCGTCTGGGTTCTCACCACGTGTCCACTTCAATCGTGTTGCTGATGTGGTCCACAGAACTAAAGAACCCAGCTTTCTTTGCGACTTTATATATATATTTTTTTCTTATGTGTAGTGGAGCTCTCTCCACGTAGATGATTTGTTTCCATTCAAGCTAGAAGACACTCGAAATCTTTCATCTTTCATTCGTATTAGATATTTCATTTCTCAAACTCAAATCAAATTAGGGTAAAAACGAGAGGAGATGCCTCAAGAATGAGATGAAAGAGAGCTTCAAAATCTTCTATTTCATAAATTTTCACTATTTTGGATGTATTTCAAGTAATTACACTTAACATCTTTGTATTCTACGTTAATATGAAGTAGAAATGGAGTTAATAAAAAAATTTTAAATTTTTTTATTAATACTTTCTAATTTTTTCAAAGTTATTAATGAATTTTGTTAAATTATTTGTTAGGTTTACAAAGTCAATAAAATGTGACCCATATCAACAAAGGAATCAAAATTAGGGACACGTTTTAAAAATCGACCATGATTTTTTTAAATTGAGACCTTGCACTACAAATCAATAACTCAATACATTTTTTTTTTTATTGTAAGTCGTTCAAATTTGATATCAGTTTATAGGCATGATGACGTTTATTTTTTTAAATTGTGATTATTTTTTAAAATACTATGCTAATTTGGATCTTTTTTTTTTAACTCTTTAAATTATTATTATGTCTCTTTTACAAGTAACTTGACGAAATCTATTAACAATACGTTGTTTTTATGAATTTTGAAAATATTATTGAAGAAACTGATAAATTTCTAAAATGCCTCTTACACTTAACATTAAAAATAAGGGTCACATTATTAGTATTTAATTCCTTTTTTTTAATTTTATATACTATTTATTAATCATTGATTTATTATAATTTATGGATATAAAATATAATTTTTTATTATTAAATTTAAAAAATAAATATCAATTAAATAATATATAAAATTAAATAAAAAAATATAAATCTCAATAACGTAAAAATAAATACAAAGGGTACTGATAATTGTTTTAGATAAGACGTTAGTCATCACAGAGAAGAACGTGATGTAGACATTGGAGCCTCGGATTGGCATGATAATGCCTTCGAGATATATACCCCTATATATATACATAAAATCAAAGAGGGAGATGATAGTGGATGACATTTTGATGACTTGAATTGGATTTACGTGGCTTGCGATTGAGAAGTGGTCAAAGGGCAGTCACGAATGGCCTAACTATCTCAATTAATTATAGTATAATAGTATTAGCATACGAGGGTGGTAGCTTTCAAACTTGGGGACTATCAGCTCTAATTGGTCAAATCCTAATCAATAATGTCCTTATCACAAGATATGACTACTCAATTCAGCGCAATTCCTTGCTTGGTTGCGCATATTATGCGGGCACAATTTACAGTTGCCACTAAACATGGAGCAAAATGCTTTTCTTGGAGATCCAATTTTAGATTTGGCCTTTGAATTGGTTTTTGTCTTGTGTGACTGTCACTTTTATAAGATTTCAAATTACATATTTTTGTTGTGAGCTTGTTAATTTATTGCTCATTTTTTAACTATGAATCTTACCCATTATAAAGATTTTCATACATATGATAATGTCCCTCCCTAGCCATATGCACACCTTGCAGGATTCCCCCTACCATCCTACAAGTCGTATATTCCATTTCTTATACCATGATTTTGATTAAACAATTGAGCACATTGTATTGCTCCAAGCACTTGGTCAGAAATGGACTTACCCAAACTTGCGTCCATGTTAATGTATCATTAACCTTGAACTGCTAAAAATAAAAGAGATCAAGGTTTCTTGAGCTGTGCACAAACTAACCGACTGACTGCACAAGTCTTTGTTTATAGTTTAGGTGCCCTTGATTCATGCACAAGTTCCTCCAGCTCTCTCCAAAGAATGCCAGCTGATGATCGCAAACTCACAACCAATTAACAAAACAGGGAAAAGAACATAGATCGAGTGGAAACGCATATGGGTTTGGGCCTCCTAATTGTCAGTTTAAGTTTAAGTCCAGCCTCAGCCTAAACTAGCCCGATGAGCTTACTAGAGCTTTTGTATTCTGTCGATGTGCAGAGTCATTAATTAACCTATTCACTTGCATGATCTTGTTGCATGAAGCCACGGTTGATTTAAGCAAGATTTTGTTGGTGTTTTCAATGGAAAGGTTTGTAGCTTTAAATTTAAATAATCTTCTTCCGAATTTGTTACCTCTTAATGCATAACTAATTTTCTTCGATCTTAATTTCGGAAGACAGGATTCGTTTGATCTTAAAATTTAATCCACGTTATATTATATATTTGCATGACATCTAAGAAAAGAGTATTAGAAAAGTTCGAAATATTTTCAGATAGATTAAAGGAAGTTCATTCTTTTAATATCAGATTTTACTAATTTTAGATTTATAATATGCAATTTAGGAAGATCCTTGTCTTAGCAAACGCAATTTTTGCTTCCCTGCCTTTGTTGTGTATCACATGCGTGCTGCCGATCAAATCTCAAGTCTGCCACTTGTAGAGTGGTGCAATGTGTGTGGTCATCTAAACACATAAAGAGTAGCGTCCAAGTGCTTCTATCTGGCTGTAAGACAGCAGAAGTTAGTATCTCCATGCGAGACAAAATTCTGGTTAACAAATAATGATATCAGAGAATACAAAATGGTTGCTTTTGTGGCTTGAAGTGAATCTTTCATAGTTGGCATCCAAAGATGCGATTAATCTACCATTTTGGAGCTTGACGTGAATTGTGTATTTGACATTCTCAAGTTGAGTTCAAAAACATCCACATCTCCCGAGATAGGAACGTTTGCCATTTGCCGAGTAAAGTTCTTGTAAACAGAATCTGACAGTGGAAGGAATTGGAATATGTAAAGTTCCTCGGTGACTTTAACCAGTAAAAGTTGTCAACTCGGTTTCACCAGGAAATTGGCAATAATGCAAAGCATACTTCGTTCATAACACCTAATCATGGTTCAGGCTCTCACCAACTTGTGATGTATAATTGGTGGAACAACTCTCTGTAACACTTGCAAGTGTATGCATCAGTAGGAATTCCCACTAGCATGCGTATACAGCTAAGACCACTATAGACTTGTTTCAATCACTCTTTTTGAAGTCTTAAAATTGTTTATTATGGGAAAGTGAGTGGTGGCAGCATGCAGCCACCATAACTCATCAGAAACTTGACCTGCTTATTAACTTAATAGCAATGACATCATGGAGAATATCTTCTTCCACAAAAAAGCAGAATCAGCGACCAGATTAGACAAAGAGACATGGATAACTTTAATCACTACAGTCACACGATGCCCATCATATCATCAGAATAGGTCAATTATTTATCAGAAAGACACTAGCTAATTCAGCAATGTTCTCTGAATGCAGAAAAGCAAACAAACACTCCTAAAGGTTGGCAAATTTTATATTCATACCTTTGATGATGAATTTTAAAAAAGAACTGTGTCCACATTGAAGCCAATAAACAAAATAATGAACATCAGAAGTACCTCCGCGTCTTAGACAGGATGCAGGTCAAACCAGCAATTTACATCCATAATAAACAAGAAAGCAGGAATCTCAAAACATTTTTTCTTTTTTCGTTTTGTTATAGTAATCACATGCATTCCAGTCCTACTATCCCAGAAACGTTGCCTAGGAAGGTTATCTATTGCGTTAAGGAGACATAACATTTCATGTCATACGCACTAAAACAATACAGCTTATCAAATGTATGTTCAAAACTACAAAAGCATTGTCATTAAGGCTGCTACAAGCAACCAACACAATTGAACTGATCTTTTATTTGAATGTACAGAGTTGGATTCGTTTGCTGCAGTGGTGATACTAGCTTCAGGCAGGTCACATGTTCCAAAAGTCATATTTGCCTGCAGAAATTAATTAGACAACTAGCAATTAGTACAAATCTCATTCTAATTCTTGTTATCATATCGGAATTATAGAAAAAGAAATAGTTATGACAGTATTATCTGTTACAACCATATTTTCCAGTTAACCGTGACCTTATAGATGCATGAGCTGTAAATTCAAAATTGATCAGAGAAAAAAGCGGATAAGTAGGGATGACTAAGTATTTGTCGCAAACCTTGCACTGGGTGACAGTTCCACACCCGCAATCCAGATGACCATTAGCCACATCTACAGCTTCTGGGGCTCCCCCACCATCGCTCCTCTGAGATATTCACACACAAATAATTTTACCTTCCAAATAGAGCATCATTTTCATTATGTACATGCTTTATTCTTAAGGGTTTTGTATAAATTCCATATTTCATACCTTGTAAAAGTCAACAGCAATGTAGTTAGGCCATCTTTTGCCTGCAGCTTCATGACATGTGTTCACCATATTTAACAATGGAGCTGAATTATGCTTGCAAGCTTCAGCAATATCTGGCCTATCACGGAAGTGATTCATCAAGACTAATGACCTTGACATTGTGTTCAAGGGAGGTGATTCTGCACGTTTTGGACAGGAACCAGCTACCGTCCCACCATCTCCATCTGTAATTTCACACCAATCATGATCAATTAATTAGTATTTCTGTATATATGTTTTTGAGTCCAATGAAAATTAATTATTAAGAACACTAGTAGGACTAACATTGGTTTTCCACCATGTATCTCCACTGATAGGCAATTCCTTCTGAAGCCTCCTTTGCTGCCTTTGAAGTAAAAACTACCAAGCGTTGATTGGTTTGGATCATATCATCAATAGTTGGCCAATTTCCACCATTTTTTGGCATTCGAGATACTGGAAACCAGTACTTCCTCAGACCAGCAGCATCAAATACTTTAGTCAGGCCGTTTGGTGATGTAACATAGTCCTCAATAATAATGGTGACAATTTCTGTTGGGTTTGCTTCAAGAAAAGATTGAACCTCTCTCAAAACATTTATAGCTGGTTGCTGAAAAAAAGAAAATTATTGTAGTTCAACTAGCCATTAAAAGAACATAAGCAACTGACACACTTAAATGACATTTTTGGAAACTCAAAAACATTAAGTTAAAATCACAAATTCTATAGTTCGTTTAGCAGTCAGTAAGAGAACCTGGGAGTATAGAAAACAATGAAGTTTAAATTCTGAAGCTTAATGATGTTTCTAATGGGGTTTCCACCCCTTCTTGCTCACTTACAAAAGCTGTATAGTCATGGCATTGCCCTTTAAAGGAGTGACACAACCAGATGTCATTCTTGAAGTCATACATATCGAGCATTAAGCCTCTAACACCATTCTGCAAGGGGAAATCACTTCTGTACTTCAGTTATTATATTAACATTGGATAAAGCCAAATCATTAGCCATAATATCAATCGTCAAACATCTTCTGGGAATTGCAAAATTGAAGCACACCATACCTCAAATAAAGGTCTAACAAAGTTGAAACATCTTTGCTACAATGCATCATTCTGGGAATGTCCAACCAACTTTCAGAGTACTTACAAACTTGAAAGGGTTTGGTTATGTGACCTCTTTTTAAAGGACTCTCGACTTAATGCTAGAAAATTTATTAACAATTAGAGAACATAATAACACCTAAGCAAGAGATGTTAAGTTCCCTAACCCTCAGAATAAAAAACCTAATACAATGGGAATGACCAATTATCTATTTTGTTTTCCTTTTTCCTTCATCAAAAGTGATAAATCAAGAAAGAAAATTCGCTTACATGTTATAACAAGCAGATAATGGCTGTATTGCATCACTTAGAGTTCAATTACTGTAAGTGCTTTTGCAGCATATGCATAGCGTCAATAACATATACATATAATCCCCACAAGGGTGAAGTTTTAATAAAGGATCACCTAATTGATCTCCCGGCAAATGGGTATATAACAGAACAGAATAAAGAGCACTATCAGAAAGATATTATATGTTTTATATTTTGCTCAATAGAGATTTTTTATTCTCGAAAAAAAAAAAAAAAAAAAGAAGGGAAAATAATGTNAAAAAAAAAAAAAAAAAAAGAAGGGAAAAGAATGTCATGCTTGTATTATAAAAAAGGCATGTTTGGATATTGGCAATGCTCTTGAAGTCAAGCTAGACTATTTAGCTTGCTATGCTTAAATGAAGAATCAAATGTGATTCACACGCATATAAATATTTTTCTTTAATAATAATTAAAAAAAAAATTCTGCTGTGACTTTTCCAACACAAATTCACAGAAGCTTGATTATGCATTCCACCACAATTCATTTTCTCTAAGATTATTCTCTTAAAAATTATTTATTCTTTCCAATAAGAAAATGTGTGCAACAAAATTAAAGTCAAAATATACCTAACGCATTATTAATCAACAAAAAGTAGGTGAAAAGTCTTTCAAAATGAAAAAAATGGTACAAACAATCACTATTTATTCCTGGAAATTCTAACCGACAAAGATTTACGGGTCTAAATATTTTCCCTTCTTTCTTCCTAAGATGATGGCTAGAATATTACAATCTAAATCTTAATTAAAGATTTAAATATTAAAGTGGAATATATATATATATATATATATACTCTTTGAACTTTATATTGTTATAAAATTTGATAATTTAGTTGGTGATCGAACCATGAAATTAATTAAAACCAAGTTGTTCATTACATGCAACAAATTCTTATATGCAACCACAACCATCTCCAGGGCCCTGTCACGTAAATGACCAGACTCTTGTGGGATGACTCAACTACTATTTCAAAGCTTCACTTTTAATTATTTTAACAAACAAAATGATAAACATTCATATGCTACCAACCGCGCATTATAACTTATAATAATAGCCACCGCATTACCGCCTCAAAACATGAAGCTTGTTTTACACTAAATATTCACATTCAAGCAGAGAAGAAGAGAAACATACATTGAGCTGGCTGGTTATGGTATCCTGCTGATTAGTTGGAGCAAGAATCACATTCCCAGTAGCCGACTTCACATTAAGTCTGGCAAACGAGTTGTGAGTCGTCAGCCACGAGTACCTGTTAAATGGCAACCCCTTCACCTGATCGAGTTGGAAAACCACATTACAAACACAGACAGACCAAGAACACATGTAACAACGAATTACATATAAATATGCAGCTATTCAGGCATATAAATTAAAACATGTGAACAGGAAACAAACGAACCTGTGAAGTGGGGTTAAGAGGCTGGATTCGGGTGCATCTCGGCCTCACATTTTTGTTAGCAATACAAGTTTCACAGTGCAAACCGGAATCACAGTTTCCATCTTTGACACATGTTTGCCCCTCCTGCTTGTTTTTCCAGAATCATCATATCACACACACCCCAGGAAAAAAAGAAAAAAGAAAACCCTTCAACAGTTTGATATGTGAAAGTTGAGTACCTTTAAAGCAGAGGAAATGCTATAGAGAAGAGTTGTTGCAATGAAAAAGGAGAACAATTTCTGCAAGTTATGATTCTTATGAACGTACATTACTGTTAAGCAATTGATAATATAACAACAAAGCTAAGCCTGTCAATAGAATGTATATATATTTTTCGCTCTCTCTCTGGAGAGACTTAGGGAGTGAAACTGTAGAAGCAATTGTAGGCTGCAGCCTCGGCTAGTGCTTGAAATTGTTCTCTCGTTTATCTTCAAATTTACAACTGTTGATCCTGTTATTAAGGGCACATCTGTCCTTTTTTAGTTTCTTTTTTAGATTAAGAAAATATTTTTGCTGCGATAATCTAGCAAAGTATTCTGCTATGCTAGGACTAAATAGTGATCATCATTATTTGAATGGAGTTCTATCATTGAATATCCATGAGGCCAACACAAAGTTTGTTGCTTCAAGTCTTGTATTTTATGTTGGCTAAAAGCAGAGCTTTAGCTTTTGAAAAAGCTCAAGAAAATAAGCAAAATTGCTTGCCATGACAAACAAGTCATTATGGATTTTAGCTTTTTGTTTTTTTCTTGCCTTCTTTAATTATTATTGATGATGAACTTTCTACCCTTATACAAGTATATGGTATATAAGGATAAAGTATTAATACATGAAAGTGTTTAATAAAAAAGTAATACTACGTATTGATGTATGACAAAATATGAACTTTTTTTTAATTATTTTTAGGGATTTGGTTAAATTAGAATTTTTTATTATTAGAATTTTTTTTTTTAATTTAGAAGAATGGTTAATTTTCTAATCACTAGTTATCAAAATTCTAGACAAATTTATAAAGAAATAAGAATCATATCCCAATTTAAACAAATTAGTTACTAATATAAATGAAAAATATGACAATATTAAACGGTAGTTTCAAGATTTGACCTAATTTTAGACGGAAAGTCTATTTGACTTTTTAATCAACTATACTCTTGACATTTACTCAAAATCATCAACTAATATTTTTTGTTAAATAAGAGAGTAACAAAAGAGGATAAATTTTAAGGACAAGCAAAAGGGTAATTAGGTAAGTTAACAAAATAGGGACATAATATTCTTTTTACCTCTTCAATTACTGTGCCAAGGGATATAATTGATTAAAATACCATACAGGCTTTTCGCCTAAAATTAAGCCAAATCTTGAGGGTATTATTTGATATTATCTTAATAAAAAACTATAAATGAGAAAATCAATCGAACTAGAATTCTTCTAAATTTAGAAGTCAAATCTTTAATAATAGTCAAAATCAACCAAAATAATATAAAAATTTATATTTTGTCATATATTACATATATAATCAACTCATATAATATGATTAAGTCAAAATATTATTAGTTGGATACAAAGTAATAATGAATTAAAGAATTTATCATAAATAATGTGATAATTTTGATCGCTGTATGAGATTATGTGAATTGATTTTATGTGTAAAACTATCCATAATAAAAGATTTTTAAGAAAAAAAATTATAAATCTATTTTCTCTCTTAATTTCTTCTCAACCAAACAATTATTAGTCGTTTTCTTCATTATATTAAGGGAAATAATCTCTTTTACTTTTGTCTTATCTTCGTTTTCAAAGAGAAATAAATGCAAATATGCCCCATCAACTGACATGAGCTAATCCACCTTTGAAGAAGAAGTAACAAGAAGTGGGTAAAGAAGAATAAAAGGTCAACGGATCACATTATGCACTGACTGCTGTCACAAGAGTCACAGTGGAAAGCAAAGACCAAGATTCTCCTTCTCCACCCCTTTTTCTGCAAATTTAGCTCAATTGCCACTACTGTAGCCCATCGCTTGACAAATGGGGCTCTCCAGTGTCCCTGCCGTGACCCAGACCAACCATCATCATTACCCATTTGACTATCTCAAGTGTCTGTTCAAAACTACAAAAGAATTGTTATTAACGCTACTACAAGCAACCAGCACAATTGAACTGATCTGCTATTTGAATGTACAGAGTTGGATTCGTTTGCTGCATTGGTGACACCAGCTTCAGGCAGGTCACATGTTCCAAAAGTCATATTTGCGGCCTAGAGATGGCAGAAGGCCAGGCTCAGCCCAGGCCGGCCCGGCCCGGCCCAAGCTATAAATGGTATAAACTCTTGAAGGTCTTCACAAGAGGTTGGACGAGGGCAACTTGGATCCCAGTGAGTTGGTTACTGCAAAAGCTGGACAGAAGAAAGGCTTCCCTAATGGTTTGCCTGAATGTGGTGCAGACGCCCTTCGATTTGCACTTGTATCATACACAGCTCAGGTGCAAGTTTCTACCTTTTGATTTTCTCATGGTTTAAATCTGCTCAACTTAATCATTCTACCCCTCTTTTAGTTAATTGAATGCATTCATCTAAATTAGTATTGTTTCATCAACCTCTTGTTTCAGACTAACAAAATAAATTTGGATATCCAAAGAGTCGTTGGATATCGTCAATGGTGTAACAAACTGTGGAATGCTGTTAGATTTGCTATGAGCAAACTTGGACAGGATTATGCCCCTCCATCAAGTATACATCCAGAACTCATGCCTTAGCTGCCAGTGGGTTCTCTCAGTGCTGAACAGAGCCATATCAAGAACTGTAGCATCATTAAATTCAAATGAATTCTCAGATGCAGCTAGCACAGTGTATTCTTGGTGGCAATATCAGTTTTGTGATGTTTTCATTGAATTAATTAAGCCTTACTTCGTTGGTGATGGTCCTGGATTTGCCTCTGAGAGGAGTCATGAACAAGATGTTCTTTGGGTGTGTTTGGAAACTGGCTTGCGCTTGCTTCATCTTTTTTTGTCGTTCGTTACTGAAGAATTGTGGCAGCGCCTTCCACAACCTAGGGGCTATAAAAGAAAAGAATCAATAATGTTATGTGCATACCCAACATCTTTTGAGGTAATTTTCTTTTTGAAAGAAAAGAATCAATAATGTCATGTGAATAGGCCATCCTCTTTTGAGTTATTTATAGTTTCAGTATTTGGGTTTTGACTATGGAGTTGATTGTAGGATTTATTTATTTATTTTTCATGGAAAGACCCACTATTTGGCGGTGGTGCTTGGGAAATTGGTTGGTCTAGTAATAGGGAATTTATAAAATTAGTAAACAAATATTAATCATTGTACTAAAAGAAACAGGATATATATTAAAAAGGTGACAAAACTGAGTTTGAGACATTAATTGACTTAAGCTTTTAATTTCAATTTTTGTTTGACCATTGTTTTATCCATTCTTTTCTCAGAGCTAGACAAATGAAAGGGCTGAATATGAAATGAATCTTGTTGAGTCCACTGTGAAATGTCTTAGGTCACTCAGGGCAGAGGTACTTGGGAAGCAAAAAAATGAGTATTAAATATTAGAAATGATTATCAATTTCTGTGCAAGCAAAGCTTAGATGAGTGCTTTCTTTGTTGTATTTATTTACCGAATACAGCAATTGCTTTTTCCCCCTAATTCTAAAATAAATCATAATCATAATTTATATTAAATGAATTGTCTTATTTTGCGTTCAAGGAAAAAGTATATATATTTGAACAATTTCTTATTCGAATATGATTGACCTTGGAAATTTTGGACGCATTATGCTTTTAGGCTCCCTTCGTAGGAGCAACTTGGAGGATGGAAATGGTAAGTTGGATGACTCTTTTCCTTTGTCTTTTACACACAAAGCGAGAGGATAGGGAAGGATGACCGATGCATTTTCCACCCTTGCTCTCATTTTTATCCTTGCAAATAGTAATTTACAAGTTTGCCATCATCACTAATCTTTTGGTACTGCTGCCTATCATGGAAGAACAAATACCATATTTTTTATTTCATTGTTTCATCTCACACTTTTGCGTTTCTCTAATTTTTTTTCTATATATCTCCTGGCAGTCGTGATGTTAACAAGCAATTCTTTAGCTATGGACAAATAATTCAGTCCTTAAAACAAAAAAAAAAATTCAGAATTTGTTTGCTCGTATCAGAAAGGGTGTTAATCAATAAATCATGCAAATGACATTGTTAGTCCATTAAAAACTAAAAGGGAACATGTGTAAGAGGAAGAAGTGAGTACTGTTTTATTTATAATTTTAAGCTCTGAGTTTGTAATTTATATTTAATAAGTGTAAGATCTGAGGAAGGGATTAAAGCCTCTTTACTGGGGGTTCAGTCTTAGGTTCACATTTACTTTGGGAAATGTTGGATTTGATATTTTGGTCGTGTTTTAAGTTGGAGAATCATTAACAATATTCAGACTGAACTGATTCTTTGTTTTCAGGCTACCAGCTTTTGCATTATGCCGAACTGAGGCAGTGGCAGAGATTATTAGAAGTCACGAATTGGAGATCTTAACACTTGCCACTTTATCATCTTTAAAGGTATATTGCATTTTTTTGTATACAGCCTCTTGATTCACTCCATATTTTGCCTGTTTGTTCTTCTAGACTTTCCAATTTTAGCCTACTGTTCAATAGGCTTTCGAAGCATATTATGCATTGCACCGTAATAAATTACTGAGAATTATCATCTTGGTTTAGGGATATTCTCAACGCCATTTATAGAATACCAGTTTTTTGGTAATAGTACATGGGACTACCGTTCCACCATAACATATGTGGAACTTTAATAGAGTATACTATAATGGTTAAGTTTCATATTTTCAAGAATTTTGCATTTTACATAAAGCATTCCACAGGTATTGAGTGGAACAGATGCTGCTCCAGCTGGATGTGCATTTGAGAATGTGAATGAAAACCTTAAAGTTTATCTTAAGTCTCAAGGGTCTCTTGATACAAAAGAAGAGCTTGAAAAGATCAAGAATAAGATGGCTGAGGCAGAAGAGTAAGTGCTTCCTTTGAACTTTTTTTTTTTTTTTTTTTTTTTTAATGGTGGTAAAGNAACTTTTTTTTTTTTTTTTTTTTTTTTTAATGGTGGTAAAGCAGAGAGGATTGACTGGAATTAGGACCGGCAAGAAATATTGATTGATGCCCATATTTTTGTTCAGTTTTTCTTATATCCTTCGTTTTTTAATCAAATGTTGCCTTTTAAACAGACAAAAGGAGAAGTTGGAGAAGATAATTAATGCATCTAATTATGAAGAAAAGGTTCCATCTCTTATTCAAGAAGAGAATACCGCGAATCTGGCTAAACTTATGCAAGAATGTGAATTTTTCGAAAAGGAAAGCACACGCCTGGAAGCTGAAATGGGGCAGTAGCACAACTATGGGCCTGACATTATAAAAGTTCTGAAAGTGTGGTCACAGGCTTTCCAAACATTCAGCAACCATTTTGAAAGAAGACAGTGACAAACAAAGGCCGCTGCTGAGCCTCAAATTGTAGCTAATTCAGTTTAAAAAAAGGGGACTGGGTTCCTTGGACAGTTCTTTTTTTTTTTTTTTTTTTTTGATATAGGTGAAATCAGGGTTTCTGTAACTGTATTTTTGTGAAGCTTATTGAAAGTTCCAACTCAACTGCTTTCATGCCCTGTTTCCATGTGCATTATTTTCAGAAATTAAAAGAGACCAGCAGCTCAAATTGAATATCTTATGTACTTGGATTTTTTAACTTTATAATGTTTGATGTTAAAGAAACTTTATATTTCTTGTTGAATAATTTTGTATACAAAAGGTCTTTATATAGTACAAGATTAACTCTAATACAAGAAATAAAGCAGTAGAATGAACGTGCTTTGTAAGAGTTGAAATGTAAAGGGTAAAAGAGAAGTTAGCAGTAGTCTGTTTAACAACATAAAAATGAATCGCTAAAACCCTACTCCCTGACCACTTTACATCGATATTTCTATTTTTAACAATTCATTATTTGAGTTAACAAATTATTTATGATATTAAAAGAAAAAAATATAAATTTTTTTATTATTTATATATTATTAATAATATTTTCGATTTTAACAGCTTGGGGACCTTTTTTTTTTATATCTTTATAATTTGATTTTTGTAGGAGTATATAGTTTGCATATATATATATGTAAAATATAATGATGTGTTTGCTATTTTTAATATACGACAAATTTCTAAGTTGTTTATGAATTTTATATTTTTATTTTCAAAGATTAAGTAAAAAACTATAATTGATTTAAATAATTTAAAATTTTAAAAATAATATATAATTGATATTAATATAAAACGTATTTATCGAAAATTTTTCCTAAAAATAAAAGGGAGCACACCTAAAAACTATAGTTGAATCTTTTTTTTTTTTTTTTTAATATAACCCTTAAGTTTCGGGGGTCTATTGATCGTTTAAAAAATATAGAGGGTTTGCAATTTTTGGAATCTTATGGGTGTCTGTGTGATTACCAGTTTCCCCTGCCCGAAGCCTAAAACGATGGAAGGATAAGTTTCTATGTCACTCAAAACTCGTCGTTGATTTCTTTCTCTGCCAAATAATTTTACTATCCGGTTCGTCTATCATTGCCCGGGTCGTCTATCGTTTTCTGTCCTCAGGGGACTTCGATCTGGACTTCCCTACCGATTAGAAAGGAGCTGTCGTGCGGACCCTAATGCCCCGTCGTTCCTTCGAGTCTGATGTTCTGTTCCAGCTCTGCGGTTGGACCCTCGAGCAAATTTTAGTAAGTCTACTCTAAGTTTTTTTTTTTTTTTTTTTTGTGGCAGATGCTAA
>JANKKB010030132.1:0-54681 GCA_026225775.1 Bursera palmeri
CCCCCCCTTCACAAAAAATAAATAAATAAATATTTCATAAAAGCTTTATCATGATTTTCTTTAAAAAAAATTTGAAAACAGATTTATGCTTGTTAATTGAATAAAAAGTTTAAGAAACAATTTTAGGTAATTTAAATTTCAGATATATATATATATATTTGGGTAAGGAAGAAAAGAAAAAATATTGTAGGGGATGACCGAGTGTCTAAGCAATTAAGGATCAAGTTGATATAAATAATAAAACAATAAGAGCATTATTAGGTGAATCTTATCCAACCTCATTGGACTCCTAAGTCTAATTAACTAGTTGTACATGAATTATCGTGAAAGTAACGTTTTGCTCACGCCATTTCCAAAAATATATTTATTAATTAATTAAGCAATTTAAACATATATTTTTAATTAGACGATTAGGGTTTGAATGTAATGATTTTGCCGCAAACTAGCTAGTACTAATATATAATAATTAATATAGAACAAGGACGAATCTTTTCCTTTCTTCTTCTTCTTTTTTTTTTTTTCCATTTTTTACAATAAATAAACATAAAATTGAATTGTTTTAATATGATAAATCTCATTAAATGGAACGATATTGTGAGAAATAAAAAATTCATATTAAATGAAAAATTTATATAAATAAAAATAAAAATGGTTGACGTGATTGATGGAGTGGAGTGGAGTGGAGTTGAGTTGGAGAAAGAAAGGCAACTCAGCAGAGTAGAAGCACGCGTCGATTGGAATTTTTGGAAATTGGAAGTGGCACCTCACCTCACCTCACCTCACCTCACCTTTCTCAATCTCGGTCCAAATTTCATGCTAGGTAGGTAGGTAGGTAGGCAGGGACGGGTAGGCCTAGGCCTGGGAGGATGATGTGTAGATTTTTTTAATTTACAAAAAGCAATTGAAAGAAGGAAAGAAAGATGAGAGTTGAGAACAATAGTGTTTTTCGAGGATGGGTTTGTAGTTTTGTGGAAGAAAAAGAAACTCACACTACACACGTGCTTCATCACCCAACCCAACCCAACCCATCAATTACCTCTATTTTATATATATTCTATTCAACCTAACCTAGCCAATTTCCATCAATATCATACTATTCTTAATGTTATTTTCTATCAACCAATTAAAAATTTTCATATATGTAGCTTTAATTTGTTTGATTTCTACATGCATGTGTTGTGCTATTGTACAGTAATGTTATATCCATTAGTGTTTTAAATATGTGATGTATGTAGGAGGAGATGCTAGCTACCTCCTGCAATGCATGCCTATATGTATATGTATTCATAGACTACTCCATTAGTGATTAACATATGTTATTGCTTTATTGTTACAGTGCATGCACTATTGAGAATAATTGAAGCAGGTGAAAAGATCCTGAATCATGGAAAACCTAGCTGCCACTAAGAGCACAAACTTCCATCTTTTCGAGGTTTAATAATTATGGTAATAAGCTGTTACCATTTCCAAACCTTCAGCTCTCCAATCTACACTTATTATACACTTCACTGCTTTTTGTATATTAATTTGTTAAAAGAGGGTATTACTCTTAATTAAAAGAACTTGTATTTGAAATTCTCATAGATATATATAGCATGCACATATGTATTTAATTTAGGTATGCATTAATGAAAATTTGTACGACGTTTTGTATATGACAGATCAACTGAGCATATGATCTGATGAACTGGAGTTTTAAACTGAAAAGCCAAGCAAGTGCAGGAGGCTTGCTATTATATGATAATTATAAGAAGCCAGTTAGAAGTTGAACTCCTTATTCATTTATATGTGTATGTACATATGATATGGTTCTGAATGCGCGTTTGGAGTATGAAGTTGAGCTTGTACTAATTAATATACCAACTGTTGGATTCACTTGGAAAGCAATGATGCCAAGGAAAAGTATACATATATATATATATATACTGCACTTGAATAGTTGAATTTGATTACTGAAAAAAGAAATGTAAAAAGCATTCATAACAACTTTGACTTCTGCTATTTGTTACATGGAGTTGTCATATTCTGCAGAATGCATAGGCTGCCAAGAAATTGAACATATATATACCATGCACATTCATATTTCAACATTATTATGCCTTGTTGCAGCTAGCTAAAAGATGGTGTTCTATAGTTCTATAGTGCCCCGCCCTGCCAAACTAGTGATATTGCAGGACTTTGTGTAAGAATTAAAATATAAATTCTTTCCTTGAAAAGTAACAGCATTTTTAAGATAACATTCTTGAAAATAACTACACGTGAACTGCTGAGAAGAGCTATATATCTATATATACATACATGTTGCTTTCATCAAATTAACTACCTACCTAATTCTTACATGTTAGAATCAATATGCAAACAAAAGAATATTGACTATCAACCTGCCCATATTAAGTATATGCATGCCTATGTCTGCATGAGACCAGAAATACTTTATTTCCTCTATATGAAACTTTTACTCTATATCTAGCCAACTATTTCTACAGTAGTTTTCATGCCCTAGAAATGATAAATTAATAACATAACAAGGTAGTTACATATAAAGTTTGGACAAGAATGCGTGATTGTTATTCATAAAAGACAATCTGGAAATATTTATGTATTTGTTTACTATCTACCTCTCCCTTTGTTTTCCTGAGTACTGCTTTAATTGCAACCAAAAATGTTGGTTCTTAAAGTCAAATTCTAATTCAGTAAATTCCAAGCTAATGCCTCTACTATCACCGGTCTTGACCTTGAACTACTTCTCAAACTATGATCCTGCGGTTCAACCAATGGCATCCTGAAATAATGTTATTGAATAATGTAGTTTCATGAAACTATATATTAATAGAACCCTTAGTTTTCGTTCTTTTAGAACATAATACTCAACTGAATATTCTAGTCTCGGTCTTCTTTCCATTGACATATATTTATTTTCGATGTATATTTGGATTTTGGTTCTTCGTTTTGGGCTATAAAAGCAAATTGATTGAATTTTCAAGTAATCGATATCAAACCAACATTTCTAAAGACATATATTCTTTTGCCGAGCATGCAACTGTTCATAGTTAATTAATCATGCAGTTTACTGTCAAGTGAGATCATTGCAGGTGTATTAATTACTGGCACCAGTGTAGATCAACAACCTAATAAGATCTGAATTATAACTATCAATATATGCAAGCTTAAGCAAATAGAAGTTTGCTATTAATATCACTGAGAATACAGATATACTGATACGTGCATGCATAAATTTACCTGCATAGTTATGTACATGCATATTCATTAATGCCACAAAGTGCCGGTTTTCACTCCGATGATAATATGTTTATAACCCTCTATTGAAACACTCGGAACAGAAGACACAACAGATTCCACCAGTTTGTAATTCCTTTTTTTTTTTTTTCCTTTTAAAGTAATCTTCATAGAAAAGGGAAAAACCAAGACTTTACCCTCAAAAAATTAGTTTGAGACTTCCATATTTTATGAATGGCACAGTTTTATTTATTAGTATATAAAATAATTTGATTTGATAAATATTTGGTCCGCCGCTAATACCAAGCATCATTATGATATATGAACAGTCGTAGAAAATGCAGATAAAGCTCACTTTTCACTAATAATCTTGGTTTAAACTCTTTGTGTGGTGAAGCATGCAGCGTATTTTTTCCTAATTAAGTAAATGTCTCGAAATCTTAAATATATGATTAAAAAAAAACTGGTTTCACTTAAAGATAAAATAAAAATAAACCTCTTAGAAAGAAAATTATCTATACCTCTTGTTTGGTAGTGACAAACATATATGAATAAAAAGGAAAAGACATTAAATCTGAATGATCTATAAACTTCAATATAAATGTATTATTTCCAACCAAAGATAGAGTTTACAGAAAAAAAATTATAAACTTCTGGAAGATGATCAAGGACTTACCAAAGCTTTTAATTTAAACATTTGTTAATTATCATGTGGAGACCATGCATCATATTTATGTTCTTCATGATATGTTTCATGCATGCAGTTAGCAGTGGTCTCAATTCCAGGCTTTCCATTCTCTTTGATCATTATTAAATCTTATTTCACGTTTTGAACATCGATACAAATTCACTTGGCCTGCCGCCACAAAAAGGCCCCTGTGAAATACTAATAAAGGTAAACATGCAACAGACAATTTAAGTTTCAACAAGGATTACACAATGAAGCTGGATAAAAGCAAAAGTCCATGCACATATATAACCCGAAAGCATGAAATAAGTCTAGATATGCATGATAGATTATACATAATAAAGGATGATAGTATCATGGTAAGACAGGATTTATAGAAACAAGAGATTTTGCATATAATTGATCAATGTATAGGCACACTTATGCAGAACCATCCATTAAGACAAAATCAAACCTCAATATGCATATACTATTCTCCACATCTATATGTATACAGATAAATGTTGCTGGTAGGAATATAGTGCTGCAGCCATGCTATATATTGTTTAGAGGCTTAAAGCATATACAGGTCCTATATTTATACTTGGTTGGGTGCCTTAGGTACCCTTGTAAAAATATATAAATTTTGCATATATACTCGTGATGTTAATTGAAATTAGTCCAAGTAGAGATTAGTTTGGAGCTAATATTGGTTCAACAATAATCAATTTCTTGACCAATTAATGACCACCGTTTTATTAATTTTTCTTGGTTTAATGAAACAATGTATCATAACGTTACTGCTTTCCTTAATTAGCTTAATCTATAAGGCAATGACTAGTATGTATAGAAGTTATTAGCATAGGTAAGAGCAGGACCATATCTACTCCCGTGATCTATAGAATCCTCCAAGCATATAAATAATTACTGAAACAAAGCCGAAGAAGAAGGGCCAGCAGGTTGGCAAAAGAGTACTTAAATAATTAAGAACAAGGAGATGGCATGTATAACCATCATGTAAAAAATGATGAAATAAGTTAATATAATAATAATATATATATATGTGTGTGTGTGTGTGAAGTGATCACTCTCAATTTCAGTATTTCAAAGATGAGGAAAAGTAGTATTTAAGATCTTACAAGCTTGCACTGAAGTCGAGTCTCAAGATAGGGAACCTCCTTTTGACATAAAGGACTTTTTTGTATGTGGTAATCCAGACAAGAAGGTAGCTGTAAAGAGAGAAGAAATGAATTAGCAAGAAATAAAAGAAAAAGCTAACGGTAATTAAATTAGAAACAAGCAGTGAAATTAAGCTTAATTGAAATAATATATACATATATATATAAGAATACAGATACTACCTTTTACAAAGCTGCAACTTTCTGCACAACGCTGGACTCCTTAACTATACAGCAGCAGCGGCAAGAAGATTAACCTAACTTGGTAATTGTTATATAGAAACAAAACGAGAAAAAAAAAAAAAAAAACTTTNAAACAAAACTATAAAAAAAAAAAAAAAAACTTTAATGCTAGCCATCGTCTAGCTAGGCAGCTCTGAATCACAAATCGTTGTCAGTGGAGAGAGAGAGAGATGAGAGAGAGTTGAAAATTAACGAAGAAGTAACAAAGTTAACCCCAACAAACTGGGTACAGGTCGTGGCATGTAACACAGTTTGCGAAATCCAGGACCTAATAATGGAAAATATGAAAACCGAGATGGGAACAGGCTGAGATATATATATATATATATATATATATTTTATACGTACAGTTGAAAGATTTGATTCCGATTGTTGCACTCACTTTCATCTTTAGCTCTTTACAGATCCCAAACCTCAACTAACTAATGTACTAAAAATTTAGGAAGGAAGGAAGGAAGAAATCAAATACTTAAACTTTCTATATATAATATTCTTCAGAAAATGCATATAGCAATTAGATGTGAAACAACAAAAAGAAATGCAACCATTCACAGTATTTTTCTTCTGGTGTTTCTCTTCTTTCTTTTTTTTAATCACTGAATAATATATGCTTCTATAGATCCAAATCAAAAGACAAGGAAGATTTTCCTTTATTTGCATACTCGTGAGCTTGCGTGGTGGACATCGCCATCGGGGCATTGTTGGGCACCCTTGATCGCAGAGGTAGATAAGGATGGTAAGAGGAAACCAAATGGGGAGAGACTGAATTCATTGGCGCATGAACTTCATCTTGTGTTTGTGTAGAGCACTCCATGTTTACACCGAACAGTCTAAGTCGTTTTGCTGCGGTTTTGCCATGAACAACAGGCACGGAATCAATCACCAGCGGCACGTTCCGTCCCTCCTGCACTGCCCCAGTTTGCGGTGACCCTGATGACCTTATTGGGTAGTATTGTGAGGCATTTCCGTAAGTAAAAATCTGTTGCTGCTGTTGTTGTAGTTGTTGATGATGATGATGATTATAAGGGTAAATATTAGTATAATTCAGGCGTTGCAGTTGCAAATGCTCATAGCTTCTAGGAGTAACGGACACAGACTGGGGGAGTGAGTAGAATCTTCCCCATCGGATTGACTGTTGAAAGTGGAGCTGATTTTGAAGCTGCATTTGTGTAATAGATGTGGGATCTGGAGCATCAGGCCTGCGCCTCCAATCAATGTACAAGCGGTCTCTGCCTGATTCCCCCACGCCGCGGTGGAACGAGACGATATCACCTGCATCAAGCTTCTTCTCCTTGACAAAGCGGCTCCAGCCTTTGGTCATCACATAGCTCTGGCTACTGTTCCAATAAGAATAGCGGAAGCGCCAGGCTTTACCGTTCCGATCCTCGAAATTCAAGAGCAGGCCTTTCTCATTTGAAGATGAGTCAAGTGGAAAGTACTTCTCAGCATGTTGTTTCGGTATTACAAGACGGTTTAGCTTGCCTACATCGCTCGGTGTTACTACCTTATCAAACATGTGTTCTTTCTCAATAGACCTACTAGTATCACCAGCAGCAGTAGTAGCAGTAGCAGTAGTGCTGGGCTGGTCTTCATTATTATTATTATTTCCCAGTGACAAGTCCATGAGCTCCAGCTTCTTGTCAAAATTGATACTTGTTTCTTGGCTTTTGTACTCTTCTTGAGAATCAATATTCCCCGGCCATAGGTTTTGGTGAGATGGAATAAAAGTCTTGTACTTCGAAGAAGCAAAAGATGAGGAGCTGGAAGGAGAAAAAGGAAGCTTACTGGTTTCTCTTATCGCTTTCTCTTCATCGTCTTCTTCAATATTATTATTATTACAATAGCCTTTGTCTTCTTGCAAAAAGTCCATGATGATCCACCTATATCTACACAGTGGAGTGGATCTTGGGGATGAAATGAAATATATTGAAAATCTAAATTAACAAGCCACAGCCAGAAGAGAAGGGAGAAAGAGAAAAAAAGGTGAGTTGTTTTTTTTTTTTTTTATAAAGGANAAGAGAAAAAAAGGTGAGTTGTTTTTTTTTTTTTTTAGAAAGGACTAGTTAAAGTTGAAATGAAACAAAACAAGAGACCTCACTCACCTGTGACTTAGTTGTTTTATTTTTGTTGGTTGTATGATCTGAGTGTCAGATCTTTACGGTCGTCCCAGGGAAGGAAAAGGTAAAGGTTTCAGCAGCTGCTGGCTAGCACATGTATAACGGCCGGTCGGTGCCTTCTTCTTTGACCAAAAACCCTAAAGAAGACAAAGCCATGGATGATTGAAGGAGAGGAATTTAAGTTTGTTCTTGTTGTCGTTGAAGTAAAGCAGAAGTTAGAGAGAGAGAGGAGGAATCTCAAACGAGTTGGCCTTGGCCTCCCTCGAAGAAGCTTCAAGTAGTGAAGCTATACTTAGTTTTCTTTTTGGCTCTTAAAGAGATACCCCTGATGAAATTGAGAGAGAAGAAGAGTTATACGACGTAGGGGCCCATGAATGATCTGGTTCAGCTCATGTGAGCTTGTCCTTTTCATCATTTTCGGTTTATCTGTATATCTTCTGCGCTAAGACCCAAATGGCCAGTTGGTCTACCAGGCAGTAAGCTTGCCATGAATTTGCCCCCCAAAGTCATCATACAGTATATTTTAATTATTATTATTTATTTATTATATATGGTTCTTATTACTGTCATTACATATATTAATTATTATTTAATATTTTCATTAATTATATGTACATTTATAGGCCAATTAGAGTGATACTTTGTTTAATTAGAGAGAGAAAGATAAAGAGAAAGAGAAAGACACGTTCTAGTTAGATTTTGATCAGTTTTGACTTTGGTGTCATTGATTGTGTGCGCTGGTCCTGAGAGTGAGAAAAGTTGAAGAGTTTTAAGCAAAACCGACCTGGCGAAGAGCTATCCTCTCCTACTCTCATCTCATTCCTCTCCAACTTGTACAAAAGATTCCTCTACAATCATTCAATAAATTAACCAAAACCCCCTCCCCTCAGCTCACAATTAATATCAAATTTAAAACTGCCATCATCCTAGCTACTTCTAGTAATCTTCATCATCAATTTTATCTGTTAGTTTCCAGAATCCCATTTGTCTCCCTTACTCCATAGCAGCAGCAGCAGCTGCTAATTAACTAATGAAATGGTATGTACTTGTATTTGTATTTGTGTTTGTACTCGAGTAACATTGATGCGATGCGACTGTGTCATTTTGCACACGCAATTAAATTAGATTAGGTTGACAAAGACTAAACTCCTCCTTGTTTGATTTACATGGTTTGTGGATAAATAGCAAAGCAAACCCGCGGCGGTCATTTAATGTAATGCCAACTTGGCATGTACTTGTGAGACATTTGATGGGTTTGGTAATTGATCAAGACGCTTGGAAATTAAGGAAACGTGTTAGTTTAAAAACTCACCTTACTCTGTTGTTACTAATTAATCTATCAATCTATCCATTTTTCAACGTTCAACACAGTTTCTACTTTGATTTCTTTCCGCAGCCTCCTCATCCTCAGCCTGTATTTATATATATATTTATTTATTTAACTGTTCAACTAGTTTAATTTCCTGGAAACAAGCAAATGATCTGGACAGCTACTTCTGCAGTATTATTTTAGAGGCATTTGGCAGCCTGGGAAGCTCGATCAGAATTAGTTAACATTGACCTCCTTCAACTTGGCTAATCTTTCAATTAATTAATCAACTACTTGTGTTGCTTCGAGTAGTCCAATGAAAATTGAAATTGACTTTTCTGTTTAAGCAAAACTTTTCTATAAATATTAATTTTATATACATATATATACATAGAAGCCTGCAACTGCATGCTGTGACTGATAGGAGAATTCCATTTCCATACTTCCATTTTCTTATTCAGAGAGGAAGTAAATAACCTGCAAATAGCTAGGAAGCTAGAAGGACTTCATAATGTTCCAAAGATTAGACAAATTGGAATAGATAGCAGGACGCATATATGTCCACATAAATTACATTTATTAAGAAATAAATAAACGCAATTAAATGGTAGGTTGTTATTTAATTTATACTCTGAAAATTTGCTTTTCCATGTAAATTAATAGGACTGGTTAATAACCAGAAGGTGGATATGGCCAATTGATTCATGTGGTCCTGTTTGATCTTCACTTTATGAAGTTGGACACAACCCTCCAGGCACCACATTGTTTTATTGTGTACAGATGAGATGATGAATTTATTTCAATCAACAAACACATCATGAATTGATTTGAACTAAGCAGGTCCTCACTTCCTGCATCGCCATAAAATTATTCATCATTATCAGCACCAATGTTAGTGGCCAAACTTCTCCAGACTTAATAGCAGATTGATTAATTGTTCTTCACTAGTTTCGTGATTTCTACTTGAAATATATATAAACAACAAATCTTCGTGTTATCTAAATATTGACTTAGGAATTGACGAGTATGCAATATCCTGAATTTTTTAGTCCAATTGCATTCTTAAAACACAAGCTCTACTGTTTGATCACAAGACTACTACTGCTATTTTGGGTATACGTACGTGCTCATGCTTGTATTATATGTATAAAATCAATAAATAAATCATCATTGGTGTACGGGAAGATTCATACGAGATAGAAATCTCACTGCCAGACTATATCGGCTGTATACATAACATATACATGTGCGTTTTTAAGGAGTAGATTAATTATATATAACATAAGCTAGCGTACAAATTGAACAACCTTATACAGGAAGCTTGACTAATTTAACACCTTATATATATAGCTAGGAGCTTACAAATGAAATATTACCATATATATAGTATATATATATATATAGGAGATGGTTGCCAATTGAAACTGAAACTGATATGCATAGCACTATAATCGTGTTTTTTATGTGATAAATATGATTTATATTGTGAAAAATATGGAAATGTGATGATTATATATATATATATATTGACAAGTACCGAATGGTAGGTATATGTATATATGCATAGCAAACAAAAGAAAAGAAGGGGTGCTAGCTACAGCTACACGTTAGCCCAAAAAAAAGTGAAAGAAGAAAATAAAATAATTATATGATTAACAGGAGTCTAAAACGCAGAAGTTGCAGAGATTATAATTAAACTGCATTAATTATGAAGGGAATTATGGCATGGCAATGGATGATGGGCTAGCTAGCAAGGAGCAAAGGGAAAGAGAGAAAGAGCATCATCAGGGGTGAGGGTGGAGGGAGTGATTAAATGCTAAGCTAAAACTGTGTAAAAGCAAGCAAGCCAAGTACTATACTGTATGCTTTTACTCACTTTACTCGTTAACAAACATGTAAAAGAGTAAACAGACTTAAATATGCAAAATATATTAACACAAACAGGTGGTAAGTATCGTTTATCGAGAATTGCCGAGGAAATATCACAAGTTAACATCAAAGGGCAGAGGGAGAGGTGGTGGTGCGCGCTGCTCTTTAAAGCTAAAGGATAAAGCCTATCAAAACCCTACTCTTAATGGGGACCTCTCTCACCCCCTCTCTTTCATCATTTATTCAGATAAAAGGCCATCCCTCTCCCTCTCCTTCTCCGCCACCTCCTCCCATTCAAGTAACAATTATTAATTAAAAAATAATATGATTTCACTTGATAATTAATTAATTAAGATAGTCTTTTGCTTTTGCAAATCGATCGCATTTGCACACAGTAATTGTAGGTGGAGGAGACACGGGGTTTTAGGTTTTAGGACCACAACCTTAGCTAGCTAGCTTGTTACTTGTTACAGCCCCAACCAGACCTGCCCGCACACACATGCACTTTGATCAAGTTGGCGGTTATCTTGTATGATCACAATTCTTTCTTTGCTGGCTTTTTGTCTCTTTCTCTAGCCCTGTTCACCTCCTTCTTCACCATTCTCTCATCACATATATAATATTATACATACACAAATATTGAAAATTACCTTTTATCAAAATTATTCAAAACCCTGTCGTCTCCAACCCATTACTTACCATTCCCTTCTGCTTGCTTCCTCTTCTATTCTACTAATTAAAATTGAACTGCCCATTAACTTTTTAATCAGTTCATTTGGCTATATATGGAATCAATTTCAAGGAAGGAGAGCACCAAACTAGGGTTTTCAACTTTTCATAGTAATTACATGTTATATATATATATATATATATATACTTTTATATATGTATACATTTATGTGGGTGATGTTGGGTGAGTATAGGTATATAGGTGGCTAGTGTGATGCATGCTACCCATTAAAATTAATGTTTTATGATGAAAAACAGTTTATAAAAGCATCAAGGATGGGTCTCCATCAAACTAGTGGTATCCGTTTCATGATGATGATAATACCAACAACAACTGTCATGCCCCATAGTCTAGGACTAAGTAGCTACCAGTTTCATATCATGCATACTTATTATATATAATTAATAATAATAATAAATATATGTATATTACAAATAGATGTATTGAAAGAATTATATGCTGGGTGGGCCCTTATGTAAGGGGAGGGGGACACATAAAAATCAACCAGGTAGCGAAAAAGGAACTTAAATGGTGGCGAAGATACCCAAATAATTCCTTTTGGTATATGGATGGCCACACTCACTCAGTGGGGGCTCTGCTTCTGCTTCTATACTGCATGCATCAGTAGCTACTACCTATATACCTGCAGTTATATAGCAGCAGCAGCAGCAGCAGCTTCTTGCGTATAAATATTTATGGATTGGTTTTACACACTTCTGATTCTGTAATCGTTATAGCATTCTCAAGTCTCTCATCTTCTTCTTCTTCTTCCTCACTTTAATTTTGTTTTTTTGTTTTCCTCTCTGTATATATATATCTCTCTTTCTCTCTATCCATATTAATACTACCCCACACTAATAGATAGTCTACTGCCCACCGCAGCTGCTTCTGCGAAACCGTTGAGCCTCTCTGGCTGTTAAGTCGCTTTCCCTCTTCATTAGATGACCCATAGCCCACGGCTAGTGCCCTCTCTTCTCGCTCATTTATTCATGTTTTGTGGTACCAATTAATAATATCATATATAGCATTTATTTTCTCTTGACTATATATACCCTTCTCATTACAGGGACACTACAATATCATTTTAAGTGTATGTATATATATATATACACACACACATTTACCTCAGAATAATATTATATCTGCCCGAACTGTAACCAAAATTCCATCCCGCCTGCCTCGAGGGCTGTCCCATCCTAGCGAGTAGAGATTTCCCAGAATTAAACATAACATACCCTTTAATCAATGTTGTTATCCGGGCCATTTATGTCACTTTTATTAGCTAGCTAGTTCATCTATCCATATCCCTTCTTTTTTTCTGTCTATAAATATTTTCTTTTCAACTTCTTGGCACTAAACTTAGTCCTTTTAGTAATTCTTCTTTGCTTATAATTCCTTCATCTTCATACCATAATTTTTCGGGGTTTTTCTCCAAGAAGATGGTGTCCTTTTTGATCCCAACAAGTACATGATTTTAGGAAACCCTATATAGCTTCTCTTTTTGCTTTTTTTGTTACTGTTAATTTAAGTTGATGTTGTGAATAATAGTGTGACTTATTCTAATTGTGCGGCTCAAAACCATCCACCCAGGCCCTCACTCAGTGATATATCAGTAGCCTCAATGTTTGACATTTTGGAAGATACAAATACTATACATGAGAGCGCCGGATATATTCTAGCCAGAGCCGTCTAGTTGGGAATATTGGCACGTTTACAAATACCATGTATGTAAAGTCTAATCAGTGAACGATAACATACGGCTTCCGGGTAACCTAGCCAAGCTAAATCCATCTACTTGATGTCCATTTCATTGCCAACTTATGGAGTGCTAATATTTCATATATAAAACACCACCTGATTGAAATGAACAGAAGCCAAAAGAAAGTGTAAATTGACTTTGGTATATTAAATTAGGTAGCTATCTTGTTTCTTGTATTTAATTCAGACGTGAAGTAAAGGGTTAATTCTATATTTTGTTATATTTAACTTGTGAAGTTGGTTTTTTAGCTGGGTGACGCGCACACACATAGGAGTACAGAGAGGGAATGAAAGTGAAATAAATGTACGGACTGAGTGAATTGGACGGCCGACCACTTGATAATTGAGCTTTATTCAGATTATGTGATCAAGAGTGTGATCCACATGCACTTTGAAAAGTGGGCGTGGGTCTGTGCAGTGTGCATGTGGGGACTAGCCTAGCTATACGTTTGAGGGGAAAGGTAATAGAGATAGCCAAGAATGAGATCGCATTCGCATGTGATTTCGTTTGATTTCAATTATAACCAAAATATTGTTACAAAATCTAGTCTCCCTTTAACTTTAATTACTTAGGAACCTCCCTATGCATTTTAACTACTAAATGCCACCCTACCTTCTTTTATATACACATACTTTCACATGGTCTGTCAGCTCCTGCACCGGTGTAGCTAGTAGCTGAGTGGGGTCATTTAGTAATACCCAATTTTAAACTCAAATTTGGCCCATTACTCAAAGGCAGGCAGGCAGAGACTACAGACAAAATAAGAAGAAGAAGAAGAAGAAGAGTGTTTCTAAATAATTAATAAGCCACATTTTTTTGTACTTGTGCTGTGCAAAAGGTAAATTTATAATACATATAATAAAGTTTAAATGAGTGCATTTAGCAACAATAATTCTCTTTCGTTGCTCACTTGAACCAAAAAATAATAATAATAATTAAAGGCGGCTAAACGAAATAAATCTCCTTTAATTCTCATTGATTTTCATTCAAATAAAATAAAATGTTACACGTGTATCATTATGCAAGGGACTTGCCAAGTCCCAATTTCCGTTGTTGTTATGATGTGGCTGATGGTTCATGCTTCTTCTTCATTTTAGACACCAAATAACAAACAGAAGTGTTTTGTAATTGGCGTGAATGGCGTCTGTCAGCGATATGATATCATGCAACAACCAATATTTGATGAAGATTGGTCCTGCGAAAGTTTGGTTCTTGGCTTTCAAATTGTCAATAAATGAACGTGATACTTCTCTTTCAAGTGGTTGGTATGTTTCTCTTTCAAATTGTCTGGGCCCGTACAGCACTTTAACATATACATGCTTGTTGTAAGTTGCAACAGTTTTATTTCGCCTTTGTCTGAACTCTAAAGCGGTGACAAAGTCAACAGCAATTCCATGCTTAAAAACGCTCTGGGGGCTTTGTCTCGTTCGACCTAATCGGCCCATTGCCACTTGGTTACCAAGGCCAATTTTCTGAAATCCCAATGCTTAAAAAGGAGTAGCCCCAAACGAGCGATCAGGGAGCTATGGCATTGGCATGCACTACTCTGTAGATAATATATATATATATATATATATATATGTATTTTTTTTTTTACTAGTATAGAAAAATATCTCATAGTTTCGTTTGTCATCAATTACTTCATTGCCCAGAGAGAACGGGCAGCCTGAAACTCATACAGCGAAACAGAATAATAATAAACCAAAAATGTGCCAACAATTCTCACACCAATCCAAGTCCTATGAATACCATTCTCATAGCATCCCAACAACCCATGGGCTCATTTGAGTATGGTGTATTGATTCTTACTCAAATATTTAATTATTAATATGAACTAAATTATTGTTGGAATAATATCCGTAAAATGCATTTAATGAGAAAAATCAAATTACGATCCCGCCAAATATGTAAGTAATGCTGCAGAATGCAATTGCATGCCCAGTCAATCATCAATTCACTACCAACGCTATTCGGTTGGTGGGTTGGTGGGTCCAAATGGAAGATTTCATAGGATAAAAATATCCACCCTGATCTAGGGAATAATTCCCTACTTTTAATCTCATCCAGAATAAATCAAACGGCCCAGAAGGTCCAATTCCTTTGACCTTTCAACTAGTTGTACCTTACTACTCCTCAGCTTTTACTTTCCCATATGCTGGATTCTACAAGCGCTGGCGAATCTCAACTGGACGCGTGTTCATGGTTCCTGAGAGGCTCATTTTTCTCCAGGAAAAAGTAGAAAGCAACCAACAGTGACCGCCAACGGCATGCTTTCCAAAACCTTACCCGATCATCCATTGGTGTAACTCCACGTTAGCAGAAATCTAATTTTGTGAGCACGTGGCAGTAGATTATTTGGTTTTCACGATCCTATTTGAAGAGGCACTGTAACACTGGCACTTTCTAAAAGTCACTTGCTTCTTCTTCTAACCAGTTAAAAGTAAAACTCGCGCGATGTAATTGCTGCGATGCCGCTTTAATCACTTAATCCGTCTTCGATCTTCCCCCCTGTCTTAAAATAAATAAATAAAAAAAAGGAAATCTATTAAAACTGTGTAGAATCTTGGCAAGAGAAAAAGGCAACAAACAATCTTTCAAGTCTTCTTGACTCTCTCTCTCTCTCTCCAGGGGAGCTAAAACCCAACAAGCAACAGGCGAAATCAGATTAAGAAAGAAAGAGGGGGAGCTTGGCTCTGGCTCTGGCTCTGGCTCTGGCTTTGGCTCTGGCTTTTGGCTTTGGCTTTTGGGGTTTAAAGAAAAAGTAGAGAGAGAGAGTGGCAGAATAGGCGTCGATAGACCGTGGAATCTGAAAGAATCACACACAAACAAAGTTTGATGGGTGGCTTGTTGTTGTAAATCCCTGTCTTTTAGAACTATTTTGCGTGTTTCGTACGGTCTATCCACCCTAATCTGTAAACTCACTCCCTCACTCTCTCACTCTCATTCTCGTTCTCAGTTTCCTATTTTTCACTTTGTAACTCAAGAAGGCTCTTTCTTTATATATTTATATCATATATTTACTTTTCTGATTATACTTTTTTTCTTCTGAGATATATATAATATATATATATATGGTTATATATTCTTCCAGATTTGATTATTTTTGGTGAGTGCTGTGTTTGGCGTTTCTTTGTGTTCAAGTTAATTTTTTGCTTTATTTATACTGAAATATTTATAGTTTAAAAATGGAGGATGGGATTAGGGTTTCTAGTACTGTAGGCGGTGGTGGGGAACCCAATCAGTCATCTTATTGGTTGGATGCCTGTGAGGATATTTCTTGTGACCTTATTGACGAGTTGGTCGATTTCGATACTTCAATTGTTCAAGATTCAGTTGATAATACTTCAAATCAAGACAGTCTTAGTAATGATTTTTTTGGAGGAATTGATCACATTCTTGATAGTATTAAGAATGGTGACGGCCTGCCTAGCAATAATAATGGTATATTAAAGAATGGAATTCAAGATTCTACTATTACAGAAGGTTGGCTTCAGAATGAGGCCACTGGGAATTGCAAGAATGAGGTTGAGGGCTGGATGTTACAGTCTAGTAGTAATAGAGATAGTCTCGACAGAAAAGATAAGGTGGAGAATGGTGATAATGATAATAACATTTTGGTTGATAGTAAAGGAGAAAATAGGTTGTTTGATAATATTTCAAAGAATAATGGAGACCATAGAAATAATGAGCCGAGGGGTCGTGATTTTGATGGTGAAGATAGGTTCAGCAAAAGGGCTAGGTTTAATTGTTGCAAGAATGAGAGGCAGTCTTCTAATAGAGGGCAATACTGCTCTAGGGATAGGGACAAGGGTTCTAATAGGAAGAGGCCACGTGATTGGGATGAGATTGATAGAAGGGATAGGGATCATAACAGGAAGAGAGAACGGCATAATGATACTAGTAGGAGAGAGGGAAGGGATAGGGATTGGAGGGATAGAGAACCGAGAGGTTATTGGGAGAGGGATAGGTTAGGCTCCAATGAGATGGTTTATCGGTTAGGCCCTTGGGAAGCTGATCATAGTAAAGAAGGGAGGGAGATCAATGGAATAAACCAGGATTGCAATGGAAAGGTGGACAAGAATTCTGAGGTTAAGGATAAAATTCCAGAGGAGCAAGCACGCCAGTATCAGTTGGATGTTCTTGAGCAAGCTAAGAAGAAAAATACAATTGCGTTTCTTGAGACAGGGGCAGGCAAGACACTCATTGCTGTTCTTCTGATTAAAAGTGTTTGCAACGATTTGCAACGGCATAACAAAAAAATGCTCTCTGTATTTTTGGTTCCTAAAGTTCCGCTTGTATATCAGGTAGTCCATATTTTGGAGACCTTGTACTGTCTGGGAGTTCAAGTTTTAATTTTGCCATTTTGACAGCAAAACTGAATTATCTCTGTGCTTGTTTAATTTCAGCAAGCTGAAGTTATTCGAGAGAGAACCGGTTTCATAGTAGGCCATTATTGTGGTGAAATGGGTCAAGATTTTTGGGATACTCAAAGGTGGCAGCGTGAATTTGAATCGAAACAGGTAGCTTTTGAATATTCTTTTTGTTGTAATGAATGGATTTAATTTTATTTTAATCATTGGTCAATTATCTTCTGTTTTCTTTTTGCTATTAAATAACTGTTTGTTTGTCAGTAGTAATTCATTAGGTTGTCCTGATTATGCTTAAGTGGGCAACATGATTTTGCTTTACTAGTACATGAATTTCGATATTAATTAGGAATTTGTATGTTAAAATTGATGGTAAATTTCATTTCTGCTATATCCTTGCTTGTCTAGTTATTACATTTACAATTGTACTATTGTATCCCTGTTTTCATCCTATCTGTTAAATTGAGTTTCTAGTTTCCTTAATTACTGAACATAGGCATTGAGAACTTTCTAGCTTTTCTATTTCTAGGTGTGTAAAAGTCTTTTATACACTACAAATAGAATATATTCCAATTGTTTTCTTAGGAAGCTTTTTATTTCTTAGTGATATCTGTGTTTTCTCATTTTATTTATCTCTTTATGGGATAATTTAAGAAATGAAAAGTTAGATCTAGTGTTGTCAATGATGTAGCACTTACTCTTCAATGACCAATGAAGATTGATTATCTTTGCTAATTCAGTAGTTGTTTATATAGCTTCCCATTCGGTTGTATACCTATTTATCCTTGCAAGAAATATCTGTATCAATTCAAACATGTAGGATTAAATTAGATCCTCAGATTTTGAGGTTTATCCATTCATGGCAGAGCATTGATATATTACCATGTTTAAGTACACTCATTACTGGTTCTGTAAATTGGGATAATGCATTGTTGTTACTTAATTTACTAGTTGCTCTGTTGCTGCAGGTATTAGTGATGACAGCTCAAATTCTGTTGAACATTCTGAGGCACAGTATAATTAAAATGGAAGCAATCAATCTCCTTATTCTGGATGAGTGTCATCATGCTGTGAAGAAACATCCATATTCGTTGGTGATGTCTGAATTCTATCATACAACATCAAAGGAGAAGAGACCATCTGTTTTTGGAATGACTGCTTCTCCTGTTAACTTGAAGGGTATTTGTTAACTTTGCATCAATTGGGTTTTTCTTTTCTTTCATTTCTGTTGCTTTTGTAGATGTTGCTTTTCCCCTGCAGTAACATTTCATTAATCATTTTGTTCTCAGTTATTCGTAAGACTTATTTGATGCTAAAGTCATATTAAATGATATGTTGTTTCTGTTCATTTTATGTTATATCCAGGTGTTTCAAGTCAAGTGGATTGTGCAATAAAGATTCGAAATCTTGAAAGTAAACTAGATTCAGTAGTTTGTACAATAAAAGACCGCAAGGAGCTGGAAAAACATGTACCAATGCCCTCTGAAGTTGTGGTGGAGTATGACAAAGCAGCAACCTTATGGTCCCTTCATGAGCAAATAAAGCAAATGGAAGTGTCTGTTGAAGAAGCTGCACAATCAAGCTCTAGAAGAAGTAAATGGCAATTTATGGGAGCCAGAGATGCTGGGGCCAAGGAAGAACTGCGTCAAGTTTATGGTGTGTCTGAAAGAACAGAAAGTGATGGAGCTGCTAATTTAATACAAAAGTTGAGGGCTATCAATTATGCTCTTGGTGAGCTAGGTCAGTGGTGTGCTTACAAGGTATTGTATCTTACAATCAGTTTATTCTATTGGTACTGGTCAACTATATTAACATTTGTGGAGTAATTTGCATGCTTTTTTCTTCTGTTCTATTCTTATTTTTAATAACTATTTTTTTCCCTTACCTAAAACCTCCAATTTCAAACCCAAACTCCCTTAACCTGGATGTGAGTGGAATGATTTACTTTTATTTATTTTGTAGGTAGCACTATCTTTTTTGACAGCTTTACAAAATGATGAGAGGGCAAACTACCAAATTGATGTCAAGTTTCAAGAATCCTACTTGAGTAAAGTTGTGTCTCTTTTGCAATGTGAATTACTAGAGGGTGCTGCTTCTAACAAGGATGCAACAGTTGCAGACTTAGAAAATGGAATAACTCAAGATGGCACCAATTCTGATGAGATTGAGGAGGGAGAGCTACCTGACAGTCATGGTGGGTATATATTTTTTTTCTTGTTCTATTAGTATTAAGCAACTCAAGACATTTACATGTTATATTCTAAAAGAATTTAGAGAGTTATTCATGACCTTCAGTAGATTTGAGATTGATTTTCCTGGAAATAAGGGATTAAATGATAATCTGGTGAAATTTGGATAGGGTAGGTTAAAATATTGCTATGATGAGAACCATGTGTAAATGTTCATATTGCAATAATGAGAACCATGTGGAAATGTTCTGGGATGGATATTCTGAAACTCCAACTTTTCTTATAAGTGGCTTGGAGCCTAGGTGGACTTGAATAAGTTCTGCACCTGCTGCTTCCTCTTAGATCATATTCATAATTTGGTTATTTGCTATTTTGATGAAAAATATGTTAAAAGTATCTTGTAAGCTGAGCTACTGGCATCATACAGTTGTCTCTGGTGGAGAGCATGTGGATGTGGTAATAGGAGCTGCTGTAGCTGATGGAAAGGTGACTCCGAAGGTGCAATCACTGATCAAAATTCTTCTTAAGTATCAGCACACAGATGATTTCCGTGCGATCATCTTTGTTGAGAGAGTTGTGGCTGCTTTAGTTCTGCCTAAGGTCAAATATGTCAATGCATATGTTTTTGTTTCTTGCTTTACTAGTTTTATGCCTTTTGCAAGTTCCTCATTTAATGTATGCCTTTCCAAGTCAGGTTTTTGCAGAGCTTCCATCTCTGAGTTTTGTTAGGTGTGCAAGCTTGATTGGGCACAACAATAGTCAGGAAATGCGGACATGTCAAATGCAGGACACAATTTCAAAATTCCGGGATGGCAGGGTATGTCTTAAGTGCTAAGCTTGCCATCTCTATTTTCAGAAGCTGTAATATTCTGATAAGCGTTTAATAAATGATTGTCTTTTTCTTGTAGGTGACATTGTTAGTTGCCACCAGTGTTGCGGAGGAAGGTCTTGATATTAGGCAGTGCAATGTTGTTATCCGTTTTGACCTAGCAAAAACTGTCTTGGCATACATTCAGTCAAGGGGTCGTGCAAGAAAACCTGGGTCAGATTATATCTTGATGGTTGAGAGGTACTCGTGTTGAATCTCCACTCTGTCTGAAATAAATTTACCTACCACTAGTATTGGATATGAAAGAAGTCAAACTTTTGGTTTATTTCCAGGGGAAATTTGTCTCATGCTACATTCTTAAGGAATGCTAGGAATAGTGAGGAAACCTTGAGAAAGGAAGCGATTGAGAGAACTGATCTTAGTCACCTTAAGGATACTTCAAGGTTGGTATCTGTGGAGACAGCACCAGGCACAGTGTACCAAGTGGAGTCAACTGGTGCTGTTGTGAGCTTGAATTCAGCTGTTGGACTCATCCATTTTTACTGCTCTCAGCTGCCCAGTGACAGGTGTGGTGCTTACCACTTAATAGATTGAAATTTTAATGATCTTGGTGAATAAAATTTGCTCAAATAGTCTTGCTCCTATCACCCAGGTATTCAATACTTCGTCCTGAATTTATTATGGAGAGACATGAGAAGCCAGGAGGTCCCACTGAATATTCATGCAAGCTTCAACTCCCTTGCAATGCACCATTCGAAAAGCTAGAGGGTCCTGTGTGCAGTTCAATGCGCCTGGCACAACAGGCATGCTATCCAGTTATATTAATTTTGCAAGCTTTACCTTTCTCTCTCTGAAAAATATTGGTTTAATATCTGCTTCTTGGTGTAGGCTGTTTGTTTGGCTGCTTGCAAGAAGCTCCATGAAATGGGAGCATTTACTGACATGCTCTTGCCCGACAAGGGAAGTGGGGAACAACAAGAAAAGGCCGACCAGAATGATGAAGGAGATCCACTTCCTGGGACTGCTAGGCACAGAGAGTTCTATCCTGAAGGGGTAGCTGATATACTCCAGGTTAGTTTATCTTGTAATTGTACCATGTTCTACTGTGTTCAAATTGTGGAAAACACAGTTTTGCTGTTCGATAATTTCTCAACTATAACCTCTCCACTTTAACATTATTTGGTGGTTCTAGCCTTATGGCTTTATCTGAGTTCTTGAGTTTAAAGATTTATCTAAGTGTGACCTTGGGTCATATCATGTATTCTACAACGTACTAAATAGCAATTCTACTTCTTCAGATAATGCTTCTCTCTCTCTTTAATTCTTCCACTTTTGATGTACTATATATATAAGGTTTCTTCAGATAATGCTTGCATGTGCTAAAACTTTGTCTGCCTTCAGGGAGAATGGATCTTATCTGGCAGAGATGGTTGCAGCAACTCCAAATCATTTCATCTGTACATGTATGCTGTCAAATGTGCAAACAGTGGCATTTCAAAAGATCCTTTCATAAATCAAGTTTCAGAGTTTGCAGTACTTTTCGGCAATGAGCTGGATGCAGAGGTATTTAAACTTATTGTGAGTGCCACTATAGTTGGGAGAAGCATTTGTTCCTAACAAACATTTGTTGTTAATAGGTGTTATCGATGTCGATGGATCTATTTATCGCTCGTGCCATGGTCACGAAGGCATCCCTTGTCTTCAGGGGACCAATAGATATTACTGAAAGCCAGGTTGATTGTCGATTAGATTATTCTAAGTATTGATTTTTATTCCAATTTTCTTTTCATGTTTAAATTTTGGTTCTATAGCTCATCCGCAACTCAAATTTGGCTCTTTTGCAGCTGGCATCCCTTAAAAACTTCCATGTAAGATTAATGAGCATTGTACTGGATGTGGATGTTGAACCTTCCACTACTCCATGGGATCCTGCAAAAGCATACTTATTTGTCCCTGTGGTTAGCGATAAGACTGTAGATCCTATAGATGAGATTGACTTGGATTTGGTTGAAAACATAATTAAAACAGATGCGTGGAATAATCCCCTTCAGAGAGCTCGACCAGATGTTTACCTGGGCACAAATGAGCGGACACTGGGTGGAGATAGAAGAGAGTATGGGTTTGGGAAGTTACGCCATGGCATGGCTCTTGGACAGACCTCCCATCCTACATATGGCATCAGAGGAGCTGTAGCACAGTTCGATGTTGTGAAAGCTTCAGGATTGGTGCCTAATCGAGGGGCTATCCAAATGCAAAGTGTGGATATCCCCAAAGGGAAACTGATGATGGCTGATTGCCATGCTAATGTAGAGTCTCTGGTGGGGAGAATTGTAACAGCTGCTCACTCGGGGAAGAGGTTTTATGTGGAGTCAATTCGTTATGACATGTCTGCAGAGAGCTCGTTCCCAAGGAAAGAGGGCTATCTTGGTCCTCTGGAGTACAGCTCATATGCTGATTACTACAAGCAAAAGTATTGTCTCCATTGTTATTTTTTGGTTGAGCCTCTTTATTTTCTTTCCTTCTGTTTTATTGTTCTGAATATATGGCTTTCATCTTTAATGCGAGTGCTGGATGGCGTCATTACACCTCAGATGTTGTGCTTGAAGAAGCAAAAAGGCTTTTCTTAATCTGTGAAGGATATAGTTTACTACTGTCAGGTGTAGATACATGGGCCTCAGTAAAGCTTCATTCCTCGCATATTAATTGACAGTAGTCTATAAATCCTTATGGATTGAAGGAGCTTTCCGCTTCTTCTTGCACAACAAAGGGTGTTTTGGGCTATTAATTCTTCTATTTATCATTATTAGGTATGGAGTTGAGTTAATATTTAAGCAGCAACCTTTAATAAGAGGACGTGGTGTTTCATATTGCAAGAATCTCTTATCCCCTCGATTTGAACATTCAGAAGGTCTGACTTTTTGGAGAAAACTCGTACTGCCTCTTAAAGTTTGTTTGCTTAAGAATTCTTTGGTACCTTACTAAATTGACATATTTTTTTATAGGACTAGACGAATTGGAAGAGACTCTTGACAAAACATATTATGTTTTTCTACCTCCTGAGCTCTGTTTTGTACATCCACTTCCTGGATCAATTGTTCGAGGTGCCCAGAGGTTGCCTTCAATAATGAGGAGGGTTGAGAGTATGCTGCTTGCAATTCAACTGAAGGATATAATAGGTTATCCAGTCCCTGCTTCAAAGGTAAATTAATGACTGATATGAACTGTTTAAGTTGTTATCAATAGTTATGTACCTGCACAGCAAGAACTACATATTAATTGATATATACCTTTTTATGTACAGATCTTGGAAGCCTTAACTGCAGCTTCATGCCAGGAGACATTCTGCTATGAAAGAGCAGAGCTTCTGGGAGATGCTTATCTGAAATGGGTGGTTAGTCGATTTCTGTTTCTTAAATATCCCCAGAAACATGAAGGTCAGCTCACTAGGATGAGACAACAAATGGTGAGTAACTTAGTCCTTTATCAGTATGCACTGAGTAAAGGACTGCAGTCATATATCCAAGCAGATCGCTTTGCACCATCCAGATGGGCTGCTCCTGGGGTGCTACCTGTCTTTGATGAGGACACAAAGGATGGGGACTCATCCTTATTTGATCGGGAGAAATCACTTACTGAGAATAAATCAGGAAATGATAACCATCATCATGAGTATGAAGATGAAGAAATGGAAGATGGAGAGCTTGAGGGTGACTCAAGTTCTTATAGGGTCCTCTCAAGCAAGACATTGGCAGATGTTGTTGAAGCTTTGATTGGAGTTTATTATGTTGAAGGTGGGAAGAATGCAGCTAACCACCTCATGAAATGGGTTGGGATTCAGGTAGAGTCTGATCCTGAGGAGATAGGAGGCCCAGGAAGGCCATCCTTCATTCCTGAGAGCATACTAAGGAGCGTTGACTTTGATGCCTTAGAAGGTGCTTTGAAAATCAAATTTAAAGATCGGGGCCTCTTGATTGAGGCCATTACTCATGCCTCCCGGCCATCTTCTGGAGTGTCCTGTTACCAGCGACTAGAGTTTGTTGGTGATGCTGTCTTAGATCATCTAATCACAAGGCACTTGTTTTTCTCGTACACGAATCTACCACCTGGTCGCTTGACTGACTTACGAGCTGCTGCTGTTAATAATGAAAATTTTGCTCGTGTTTCAGTTAAGCATAAGCTCCATGTACACCTTCGGCATGGGTCTAGTGCTCTTGAGAGACAGGTTTGCTATCTCATTCCCTTTAATTGCTTACAGATGGGACACATGGAAAAGACCGTAATTTTCTTCAAATTTGGATGGGTCCTAACATAACTTTCTTGACTTGTATTTTTAGATTCGAGACTTTGTGAAGGAAGTTCAGGATGAATTGTCAAAGCCAGGGTTCAACTCCTTTGGCTTAGGAGATTGCAAAGCTCCAAAAGTTCTGGGTGACATTTTAGAATCTATTGCTGGTGCCATCTTTCTTGACAGTGGACGAGATACTTCAGTTGTCTGGACGGTTAGTTTCAATTAAAGGACCCATTCATTGTCTAACCCACCCACGAGGCTCCTTGCCCTCGTTGCTCCCCTTGACTTATATAAAATTATATGAAAGGGGAAATTTGGCCTAATAAATTATTGATCTTGCTATTCTCTGTTCCCATAGGTTTTCCAGCCTTTGTTGCATCCAATGGTCACCCCAGAAACGCTCCCGATGCATCCTGTGAGGGAGTTACAAGAACGATGCCAGCAACAGGCTGAAGGCTTGGAGTACAAAGCCACTCGAAATGGTAATTTGGCTACTGTAGAAGTTTTTATTGATGGTGTGCAGGTTGGAGTCGCTCAGAATCCGCAAAAGAAGATGGCACAGAAACTAGCTGCCAGGAATGCACTTGCAGTTTTGAAACAGAAGGAAACAGCTGAAGCCAGGGAGAATTGTGATGAGAACGGGAAGAGGAGAAAAAATGGGAACCAAACATTTACCAGGCAAACCTTGAATGACATCTGCTTGCGAAGAAATTGGCCTATGCCCTTCTATCGGTAAGAAGCGATGTCAAGTATCTTTGTTAATATTCGTATTTAGTTGAGCTACGGAGATTTATATTCTGATATCTTGACTTATGTAGGTGTGTGAGTGAGGGTGGCCCTGCACATGCAAAGAGGTTTACATTTTCTGTTCGTGTGAATACTACTGATAGGGGATGGACAGATGAATGTATAGGAGAGCCAATGCCAAGTGTCAAAAAGGCCAAGGACTCTGCTGCAGTTCTGCTTCTCGAACTTCTGAACAGATGGTATTCATGATTGCAATAAAGATGGGTCTATCGATTGCAACCCATTTTTTTTTTTTCTATCATTTGTCGAAGAAATTATAAACCGTGCACATTCAAAGTTGTAAGAATTCGGTATGTTAACCGTCAATAAAGATTCTTGTGGCTGGCCTCATCCTCTACCTACATCATCGTTGGACTTAAGATGCTCAAAACGGTTCCACAAGCGGATGGTGAATGTCTGATCGTATCTTAAATTAAACTATTTTGTTCGAGTCACTTAAGTTGAGTTCATGGTATGTTTCACTGAATGATTGTTGCATGAAAATCTTGTGTATTTTATGATAATGAGAAGTAAACTGTAGAATCCACGGAAGTACAATAGGTTGATGGGTTCGTCGGACATTTTCTTTTCATTAATTCACTAAAAAGAACTAGCATCAATAATCATTAAAATTACAAAAATGTGAAATCTTGATCATCATCAATCATTTGTGACAGAAGGACTTATTAGTTATTAGTGATGGATAATATGTTGTCCTGTCTTGTCCTCTCTTCTCCTCCATCACGTAAAGAAAGAAAGTAGCGTCTATCGCCTGAGGGTAGTCATGATGTACTCGGCATACAGGTCCCTGCACCAAGTGAAAAGCAAAAACTCAAACTTAGTATGTGGGAAATTGATAGTAGAAAAGAGTATCGTTTTAAGATGAAGACTTACATGGAGTATTGAATGGCTTCAACGGCAGTAGATGCAGGTAAAAACTCGTCCACTGCAACCTTCTTATTCTCATTTTTCTTGTCTGTGCAGTTTCAGTGTGTTAGGAAACCAATATCCTTCCTTCAACTTTCTTAAACTTTGAATAATTTAGAAAAAGAAAGGATACAGTCTTCAAAGAAACGGCGGATCTCTGTAAGACGATGAGGGGGAAGCTCTTTGATGTCAGTGTAGTGCTTATACTCTGGATCATCAGCACAAACTGCAATTATCTTATCATCTTTCTCTCCCTGAATCAATAACAAATAAAGGTAGTGGTTGGTAATTGTATAAATCTAGAAAAAGGTAGCTTTCTACAATCTATAGATTAATAAGAGTACCTGATCAATCATGGGCATCAGTCCAATGGCCCGGGCTCGAAGGAAACATCCACTGATCACTGGCTCCTGTTCAAATTAATCACTTAACTTACCGGAGACAAAGAAAATTGAGGACAAATTTTTGTTATTTCTACAATAAAATATAATTCATTTTAAATAGTAGTAAAAATTATAGTGACAGTTATATTTATAATTACAATTGTTGTGAAAGAGGAAATATTAATAGTGAGAGTTCCAATAGAAAAACTAGTCCGAATGGTAGTCATTTAACTCGAAGTAGAAGAAAAAATTCTAATAATCTCAAAGTAACTCAAAAATACAGGTATTGTCGATTCAATGCGAAAATTGTTATGGATTAAATTATAAGAAGATTTTGAAGTAAAAAATGTACCTGCATGAGAACTAAAACATCTAGTGGATCATTATCTTCACATAGCGAGCGAGGGATGAAACCGTAGTTATGAGGATACACCACTGAGGAATATAGAACTCGATCAACCTGAACATTCATTTCCAGGATAAGAATAACATAAAGATTGACATATAACCTATATAGAACTCAAACACATAGAGAGAGAATGAGATTGTTCATACTTTAATCAGTCCAGTCTTCTTGTCAAGTTCATATTTGACCTTAGTTCCCTTTGGAATCTCGACTACCTGAACAATTTCAACAATAAGATACTTATTTCCAAGTCGAAGCTTCAAATATACTGCTCAATGTTTATTTATTTATTTTGCATTCCCTTTTCCGTATTTTTCCTGTATCTCAAATGAAGGAGATTAATTTGAATCAATGTGTAAGCTATCCATGATACTACTACAGTTTTTTAGAAACTTAAAAGTGAATATACATACGCAGTTGAATATTTGAGGGGCTCCAGATCCTGCAAGCAAAATTTGCAACAAGATTAGTTTCCCCTCTCTTTTAATATGCCAAAAGACTCTGAGCATTCAAATATGATATTAAATGGGGTTACCAATCTCAAGATCATGCCAAGGATGTGCAGCAACTGATCTCCTTGAAATAGATGAGAGAATCCTCTCATTCAGCCGGGGAGCTGGACGCCGTGCAGATTCACTTGCTTCCTCACTCATCTTTTATCCTAAACGTAAGTAATGCAGTGAGCAATCATTTAAGTATTTGTTCTTAACTTGAATACTAATGAAATGTACAAGTACAATTTAAAAATTTATCAAATTTGTTGGTCTTGGTTCATAAAACATTAAGAGTTTGCTCAAAATGGTAATGCAATAGCTAGTAAGATTCTACAAAACGAATGTTAGTTGTTTTTTTGCACCAACACAGAAGAGATTGATAAATTCTGAGATTAAAAGTGCAAGTTTTCAATCCAGAAAAGAAAGGAAAAGTATATTTATACTTGAAAAAAAAACTGAAACAGCCAAAACTACCCTGATTGTAGAAGGCGGGGGGTTATGAAGGTAAAGAATGGAGATAAGGAAGATAATATATAAGCAGAGATCCGAACTCTGCGCTCACAATATGTGTACATAGTTAAAGAAAGAAAAAATAAAAATAATTGGCCAATTCTTCTAGGCACTGCTTTGCGTCTGATTCTGAGAAAAAGTTGTTATACCCAATTGACCTTCACTATTTCTGCCGAATACGCATGCTTGTGTTTGTTTCTTTTTTATTATTATTTTGGTCTGAATTTGATCCTATAATTCAGTTCCTTTTCGATATTTTTTCAAGTTTATCGGACGTCACCTTATTGTAAGTAGGGGAATCAAAGGTTCCCTTTAGTTTTGACAGAGTCAATGCCGAAGCGATCATATACTATATAGAGGATGCTTGTGCGGCATTCCTTAGAGATAATTCTTTTAATTTAATTTTCGGGTTGGTAGTGTGAAAGTATTTCAAAGCTAGGGTTCTACTCCTATGGCTTAGGAAATTGCAAAGCGCAAAAAGTGGTGCAGTTAGCTGGAAGGTTAGTTTCAATCGAAGGGAAGGGAGGCTAGATCTAATTCGTTGTCTTGCGAATCTCCGTTACTCAGGTTTTCAGACCTCCAGAAACTTTCCCAGAAAATTCTGAGAGAGACAAGCTCTATTCCAGCAACAGCTTAAGGCTCGGAGTGTAAAGCCACTGCTAATTGCAGGGAGTAATGCACTTGACTCTCTCTTTGGAAGATGAAGAAAACAAATTCCAGGTCGCAAGTGCATCATTCATTAAAAACATCTGCTCAAATGGCTTCAACAGTTGATCATTACTGTTCCACATTCATGTAGGGATATTTTCTTTAATTACAAAGTCTGTCTCATGAAAAACTTAAGATTTTGATGCTCCTGAAGCCACGAATGTCTTGTGATCTACAAGTAAACCGAATAATCTAGTACACAGGTCAAAATGAAGATCCAAATCAAGCAACAATTTTCAGGTGGATGGATACGCCTGTCAGTTATCATAAAATTTTTTGAATAAACAAAGCTTAGATAACCATAAAAAATACAAAATGCATATCCTTGAGTTTATATCGTCTTCAAAAATTGCTGATAAAACAAATTATTCAATTTGCGGATTTCTCTCCATTTCTAAACGAAAATAGAAGGAAGTGATTACTGCCTCAGGGTGTGCATAATGTACTCGGCATAAAGGTCCCTGCAACAAGTAAAAAGAGTTCATCGGAACGATGAAAACTTGTTGTTAACAACTAAGCAATTAAAGGTGATGTTTTTAAAGACAAAAATTTCCCTTTCTTGACAGTCTACTCCACTGCTTAGAAACACTTATTCACCTAAGAAGTTTTGGACTTTTAGTTGTTTGGTATGGACTTACATTGAGTACTGGATAGCTTCAACAGCAGCAGTTGAAGGTAAAAACTCATTAACTGCAACCTCCTTGTTCTCATTTTTTTTGTCTGTGCAGTCGGTTAAGAAACCAATATTCTTCACACTGTAAACCAACCTCAGGCAATCTTAAAAGCAGCTGAAGGTTTTAATAAAACTTTAGATGGAAGATTGAAAAGGATACAATCTTCAAAAAAGCGACGTATCTCAGAGAGGCGATGAGGGGGAAGCTCTTTGATGTCAGTGTAGTGCTTATACTCTGGGTCATCAGCGCACACTGCAATGATCTTATCATCTTTCTCTCCCTAAATAAAAAGAAAAAAGAAAGTAATTATTGCCTAAATCTAATAAAAGAAGTTCCTATGGTTCAGTTTTCTCAAAGCTTAGTAGTGTACTTGATCAATCATAGGCATTAGTCCAATGGCCTTGGCCCGCAAGAAACTTCCAGGAAGGACTGGCTCCTGTAAAAATCACATGTTAAATGTTTATGGATATTATAAATAATGTGAAGCACGAAGTATTAACAAGCAACAGTCAGGGACTCGAATGGAGGGAAATCTTTAATTTGGGAATTTGCCCAGTATCCCCATAACAAGACCCTTGAAGCATTTTAAGGTAAATAGAGAAACTTGAAAATAAGAATAACTGCATTGCAAAAGAAAAAAAAAATGCTCAGCCAAAAAAGAAGTTATTTCTTCAATAGACAGATGCAATTGGAATTACAGAAATAACGAGTTTATTATTGATATGCATGGATATCTTCTGACGGTTTCAAAATCATAGGACCATATGGAATCAGGTCTGCATTCGCAAATTATGATTAAAAAGTTGCCAAAAAATCTATAATCTCAGCAACATTTGAGAAAACAAATTAGATTAACAAGTATATCCCCTGACAGATACATCAATGAAAATTACCTGCATGAGAACTAAAACATCCATTGGATCATTATCTTCACATAATGTGCGAGGGATAAAACCATAGTTATGAGGATAAACCACTGATGAATATAAAATTCGATCAACCTGACCAGTCAGTTGAAAAGTAAGAACTAAAAATGGAGAGAGATAATGAGAGAAATTCTATGTAAACAGATAGAGAAAAGAAATTGTGCATACCTTAATCAGCCCTGTTTTCTTATCAAGTTCATATTTGACCTTGCTACCTTTTGATATCTCAACAACCTAAACAAACAATTCGAAAAGAAGATACTTCCAAGTTGAGTTGAAGAACTCTGCTTACTTAGAATAGAAATTATTGCAAACCAGAGGCTGACAAAAAATAAAACTAATGACTTGATTAATTATTCTACATCTAAACCTCCAATACATTTTTTCTTTTCATACAAGTCCCACCTCTCAAATGAGGGGAAACATGAACCTGAAGCCAGAACCTAGATTGCTGAAACATTGCCCTAGTTTTCATACGCTATTCATTAACAAGGTGTAGCTCTAAGGTTATTCATACTGTTTGCCTTTATAAAAGTTAAAATCGAAGTCATACACAATTGAAAATGGTGGGGGCTCCAGGTCCTGCGGGCAAAGTTTTGAGACATGATTAGCTTCGCAACTCTTATACGCATATAAGCTATAAGAGCTAAACACGATCACTAAATGGTTACCAATCTCAAGATCATGCCAAGGATGTGCAGCCACTGATCTCCTTGACATAGATGAAAGAATCCTCTCATTCAGACGGGGAGCTGAACGCTGTTGACCTTCCTCACTCATCTCTGACCACAAAAATGAGCAATATTACATGTAAAAATACCCACAAAACACGGAAAATATATCCAGTAAACGTCCTATTCTAGCATCAGTTGCAAGTCATAGCAACATAAGAACAGCAGTTATTAGATTGAACAGCTTACCTTACGAAGACTAGTTGGTGTAAACTTCTAAACAGAATTAGTTTAAAAGAGGGACTCCAAAAAAGATAACTGAGTTTGAGAGATCCAAGTAATGAACTCTAATAGTTCATCCACTGCTATCAGTTTTAACTTTTCTAGATCAGAAGTCTTTTGACATAATAAAATTATCGAAATGATGCTTTTAAGTGTTTAACATCCGAACGTGCAACGGTCAAATCAGTATGAATGCTTTAATCCAATAGAACTCGTGTATCTCCACTATGACCCAGAAAAAGATAGTTGTGTTAAAAGTGCAAGCTTTCGATCTGGAAGAAACAGGTAAACGTACCTTGATTGTTGATGAAGACTTGGGGAACACGAATGGACAGCTGAAGGAAGGAGATATAGAGAATAATACTTTAAAGGTAGAGACCCTGAGTATGCGCCAGGTATTTATAGCAAGAGAGAAGGGTTGGTCAAATTTTGTGGGCAAGCCTCGTGTCTGATGCTGGCTCAAGGTAGCCACCTACTTGGCATCCAGTGTCCTCGCCCAATCTTCATGTAACTCATAGTTAGCCTCTTTATTAAGATTCTTACTAAAATGACCTTTTGCACTTAAACATACTTCTATTCCTTTCTGTTTTCTTTAATTCAAGGTTAATTGCAATCATATTAGCCTAAATACCTAAATAACCCTAAACATATAGTAGCAAGTGCTTTTATGACATGGGTTCTATTTCATGCGAATTGGACTCATTGTAGTGTTTATAAGTAAGCCCAAAAGAAAAGATTTGCCTGCAGCTAATGCAATATCATCTCACGTCTTGGTAGTTTACTAGTTTTCATTTTCCGAGTGAGATTGTGTGAATCTCATCTCACGTCTTGGTAGTTTTCATTTTCCGAGTGAGATTGTGTAGCAAAGTCTGTGTGAAATGATTTCTACTTGTCTTTCAAAGTCAAAATCACAATATCTATCTACTTTTTACCTACTGGTTCTATTTATGCACACTGAAGAATGTCCTTTCCAGTCACGTTACAAATGGGGTCATGGTGGTGGGTCACTGCGACTGTTATCAAGGCAATTTAATCCTGTGTCTTAGTTTCGAAGTGCCAGTTCAGTAAATGACTATTGCTAGTACTGGATGCTAGCTACATCTAATCTAATTCGAAATTACATATGTACCCGAAAGAAATAAACACTTCTAACTAAATCGCCTTTCAGAGTTCGTGGTTGGTGAATAATTAAAGTTACATCAGAAAAACATGCTAACATAACCTTATAAAGATGTGTTAACCGAAATTAGTTAACGTTATCATACAATTGATGACATAACCTCTTTAAAACCTGAAGCCACTGCAAAGATAAAGTAACAAGTATCCATATTCTATACATACAACTACAGCAGCAGCCTGCTTGCAGTACGCATACCAACACAATGATTTCAAGTTTAAACAAGTGGACACATAGGTGATACACCACAAAGAACCCAGCCGCAGCACATCACTCAAAAACAAGCTCCTAATCCACTCTATGCACACAAATTTTTCAGAGAGATGTTAGCCCACACCCACTAACATATTGCAATTTCTGGCAAGTGAAATGGACTATTCAACTTTGTTGACTGACTGGTGAAATCAAGAAGAGCAATTCACGGCACATATATGGAGTCTGGAGACATTGATATCATCTGCAGCAGACTTGAATTCGAAAATGTCTCTTCCAACGCAAGTCCTCTCTTACTACTACCATCAATGCTCTCTTTTGTAATGTGTACCAGCTCCTTGGCGACATCAAGCATACCAATTTTGCCATCTCTACCAAATAACAAACACCTAGTTGCAAGGTCTGCTACTATCTCAATCTGTTCTCTTCGAAAAATCGGCTGCTCATGATAGTAAAGAGAAGGATCCACAGTTTCTTCCAGCTTCCCGCTTCTTATTTTTTGCAGCGCCACTGTTGGCTGGTCCAAGTGCTTGGAGCCTGTAATTATCTCTATGAGTAACACACCAAAGTCATAGACATCACTTTTCTGAGTCCATAGACCTTCATATTTGTTAGAAGAATTAGAGCCAGCATCAATGGTGGAACTTAGTAACCCAAAACCGGCTATTTTAATGGAACAATCTTCATCTAGAAAAATGTAACCAGATTTGAGGTCATGGTGGAAAATGGGAGGAGAAATCTCATATTGCAAGAATGCAAGAACACTGGCTGTTTCAGCAGCAATGATTAGCCTCTTATACCAGTCAAGGCCAGTTTTATGTTCACTGCTTTGTTGCAAATGTTCCTCCAGGGTGCCATTTGCAGGATACTCATAGACCACTAGGGGGCTGTATTCAGATTCAATACAACATCCAAAGAGGCGGGCCAAATTCTTGTGCAAAATCGTTGACAAAACCTCAACCCGGGACAGGACTTGAATAAAGTCTCTTTCATTCTCACATTGTACCTTCTGTACAGCCACATGTGAGCCATCCCCTATGACCCCAGCATAGATTGAACCATCTTTGCCCTCTACAAGTTTTTGACCATCTTTAAATCCTTTGGTAGCTTCTTCTAGCTCATGGTAAGTGAACAACCGAGTCCTACAAGCTTTCCGGAATGAGATTGTACTATGATAATGTGCCTGTTCATGGTCAAATGTACCTGCTTTAAGAGGTCGTTTCAGCAGACAGAAGAGTGCAAATAAGGAGGCGATGATGAAGGCTGGAGCAAGAACACCTGCATGTTAAGGATGGAGTGGTACATTATTTTTAAAGCACTAGAAGTTAAATGTAGCATACAGAGAAAAAACATTGACAATATCATTCACCTAATGCTATGTACATTAGAATGAAGTTTCAATTATAGTTTCCCGATTAGCCGAAACTGCAAGTTTGTAAATTTGTAATTTTTAAGTCCTCACTTTAGTGAAACATTAAAAGCACTATTCATATGTAAATTTCAAGCACAAAAGGTCTATCACGTGATTACGTACCAGCAACAATGACAACTTCTCTTTCACTTTTTCTTTTGGTAAAGCAGTCCTGGCCATATGCTTCCCGTCCATCCTTAATGCAGGCTATCAATGACAACTCGAATACATGGGACATGTTATCACTTTAACCATGAAGCGAGAGTGTGAAAACAAAACGTTATATATAGATTTCGGTTAAATTTTGTATCAAATTACTTTGAGACATGGTTATTAAAGAAATAGATAATTGATCTTAATAACTTGCTTTAAGAACATGACACAGTAGAGAATATAAAAGCCTCATCTATGACTAATAAGAGATGGGGCTCGAGCAAGAGGATTATAAATTTGGAAAACTCAAATAAACTTTTTTCGAGTACTAATTTAATAAATGATATCATCTCATAAAAAATAAATGACAAGGACTACTTTAATGATGGGAATAAGATGCAGTAATCATGAATTCAGTGAATCAGGGCATTTCAGTCACAGAACTTATAACAGTCCATACTTTATCTTCTATGCCAAAAATATCGACGCTGAACTCTAACCCAACATGAAATCAATTTGGGAATGCAGTTGTGATGATGCGATGAATGTTATAATTCGAAAATGCCAGATCCAAAGCAGACTTGACAATAGACATGATGTCTAAATTGAAGTCAATTCTCACCATGATTAAAAGAAAAATGCTGCCAAAAAGAAGACAGACAAACTGAAAACTACTCACTTTTAACGCATCCGATTCCATTCGCAAATCCATCTCCGACAAAAGCATCCTGGCACAAGCACCTTACGCCGCCTTCAACTGATGTGGCATTAACAATGTCTGCATTGCTAGCACAAACTCCCTTTGATATATTTCTAGGAACCGCCCACTCCAACTTAACGCCACGCTTCCCGGTATTAGTCCCCCGTGAAACGACCCAAGATGAGAATCCCCTGCACCCAAACTTGGAAAACACCGAAAAGCCATCTCCAACATGCCAGACACTGTGATCAGATAGTGGATAGCAACAGGCAGGTGAGCCACCACTATTGCCATCACAACCAGGCAAGTCATTCGTTTCACAATCTGCTTTGCACAAAGAAGAATCCTCACAATCATATAAACCAATGACGTTATCAAAGGAGACGCTAAAGTAATCATTCTTTGCAAAAGCGAAGGAATTTAAATCATTGTACTGACGACAAGAAGTGATGTCCGGAAAATCAACTAGCACACCATCAGAGAAGAATTCAAGAACTCTGTATCTTTGAGTGTCAATGTGGAGGTAAAGGGTAGTGGTATTCAGGCAAGAGAGGCGAAAAGCACTAGCCACTAAGGCACAAGAATCGTTCAAGTGAAATGGAAATGAGATGTTGAGGCTACCACATTTGTTATTACAGTGATTTGGAAGCAAAGGAGATTGTTGTACTTGTTCATTTTGACGTGATTTTTGAAGAGAGTTTATGAAAGTTGACTGGTGAAGAAGAGCAAAGAGAATAAAGGACGCTAAGCGCAGAGGTGACATTGCTTGAGAAAGTATTGACCTGAGCAGACCAGAGCGTAGAGAATATCTGAAGGAAAGTTCTTAAAAGAAAGAGAAGAAAGTGAGCTAAGAGTCTCAGAAGTGTTAGCGAGGATGCATCCATGTCCCGTTCGCCTTTTGCCATGTCAAAAGGAGGGACCCAGATGACCACGTGGCAAGATCATGAGGTAATATATATAAAGAGAGAATGGTGATTGCGTTGCCATTGGAAGTTGGGGAGGAGGAGAAGATTGGTCTCTAGAATGGGTTACAGCTTATTCATATCGTACCATATGGAAGAGCGTGCTATGTGGGAGAGTGGGCTATGAGTTTAGCACTTCAATCGTTTGGACTATCTATTTCGACAAAAAAAAAAAAACCATTTGGCTCTTCTTTACAACAGCTGCGAGCACGTTGATAATGTAAATTTTTATGTAATTATGTATGTAGTTTGAGCATTACGGAATGTCAGATCTATTGGTTATCTTAAAACAAAGCTACTTTACTATATACCATGAATGTGAAATTTCAAGCTCCAAAGCCCTTGAGCGCCACCCGCGGTGGGTATGCTAGACGCTTTTGGGCTTACTGCCTCCTGACATCTGTGCTCAAATAACAATTCGGTTTTATAATTGTCGCAAATTTCTGGGTGTAGCTTTTCTTGATTCTGTTGTAATCTTTGTGTTGGAATGCTAAATTTGCTTGTTACGTGCCACGATCTTGAAAACAGATTGACTAACAAATTGGTAAATCAGGTAATTGGCAGCCTGAACAATTTAGGATTCGGATTCTAATTGACGTGGTAGGATCTGAGTGGGCAGTTCTGGACCTGGGCGCTCTATCACCTACCAGAGCCAGAACCATGAAAGAAAGAAAGAAAGAGTGATGATAGCATATGGACCATGGATAATCTTTTAACGGGGCCAATGGCCTTGAAATCCGAATTAAAATAGTGAGAATCCACCAAAGAAAGTAAAATGCGTTCTTGTAGGCTAGCAAATGGAAAAATTTAAGTACAACGATTGGTGTTTCCTAATTCAGGAAGTTAGTGATCATTCAAAAATCAAACAAAAATAGGAAATACCCTTTTATGTAAACAAAAAAATAAAAAATTGGTCCATTATAGTTTTATTAGTTATTATGATTACATAACATATTTTATTTGAATTAACACTAATTAAAGATAATTTAACAAACTTTGCTCTTTTTTTAATATTTGTTTGTGGCATATTAAAAGAGTAATGTTCTAAGTATAAAGTTAGTATCTCAATTTTGTATCCAAATTAATACAATATCAAATGAATAGTAAAATAAATTTAAAATAAATATTTAATGTTTTGATATTTATATATCTTATCATTCATTTCATGTCACATCAACTTAGGATAAAAAATTAAGATACAAATTTTATACTCATAACATTAATTATATTAAAATAATTTTAAATTTTATTTTTTCACAAGTAAACAAAATATTTAATACAATGGCTTTGGTAATCATCATTTATTAATAATCAAGGTTTAATTAACGATGACGGTGAGATAAAAAGGTGAAGTGGGAATGTTTGAAACTATCATAACCAAATGGCTACTATGATAAAATGGGATAACAGAAGATGTATAGTTATTATTAAACTTCAAACTCTCTTTCACATTAATATGTCATTATTATCTTATGTGACATTATCAGATTATTAAATTACTTCACTTTATTTAAGGGGTAATTCTAAGAATAAGGAGCTTTGAAAAGCAATCAATATTCATCATTAAAAAAAAAAAAAAAAAAAATTGGATACATAATCACATGCTGTATTGCTTAATAGGTCAATATATATATATATATATATATTTTGTTATGCAACTTTAAAGCTCCGTAACTATTTTTATATAAATCATGGTATGTAAATCTTTTAAAATGATGATTATTTTAGAAAAATCTCTTGTAATTTTGATTATTTTTATAATTTCAAATTATTCTCATACAACAAAGGGGAATTTTATATATTGATAAAAGATATTTATGGTAGAAGAAAATAATATAAATTTTATCCATATGCCATTATTTTTTTTTATAGATAAAATATTTTATTTCATATTTTATAATTACAAATTATTCACATACGACAAATGGGAATTTAATATAATAATAAAAGATATTTATGGAATATTTTTTATTTAAAAAAGAAAAGAAAAAGAAGTCAGCTGCAGAGTCTTTGAAACATGAAAATCCAGTGAGCAACCAGCATACTAGAGTAGATAATTCATAATCGTGCGAAAGACTAAAAAAGTGGTGGTCATCGGCGTCGTTTCCACACACGCAAAAGCGAAGAACCCAACAAAACAAACGGAACGAAACGAAACGAAACGAAAGAAAAGATTTCATTCTCCTAAACCAAAACCAAAACAACAACATGACGATGGTTCATCTCTGACTCATAACAAAACTAAAGGACAACCAACCCAATTTTGATGGATCCACAACACCTCCGATTAACACGAAACTACATAGTGGGGCCGAGAATCGGTTCTGGTTCGTTCGCGGTGGTTTGGAGAGCCACGCATCGTCACTCGGGTAGTGCAGTAGCAGTCAAAGAGATTAACAAAAAGTTGCTTAGCCCGAAAGTCAGTGAAAACTTGGTCAAAGAGATTTCCATTCTCAGCACCATCAATCATCCCAACATTATTCGTTTCTTTGAAGCCATCGAGGTCAATCAATCATAAATATTTTTCATTTTTATTTCTATGTCGTCGTGTCTTGTCCTTTCGTTTTGTTGTTTAATTATTACTTTTTGGGTGCAGACTGAAGAGCGAATTTATTTGGTTTTGGAATACTGCGATGGAGGTGATCTTGCTGCTTATATTCATAGGCATGGAAAAGTATCAGAGGCAGTTGCCAGGGATTTTATGAGGCAATTGGGTAAATGTTTTTAGCTGTTTAATTTCATTCAAGTTCGAATATTTAAGTTTAATCAATGTTAACATTATCAAGGCAACTAACTATATGTGCAAAATCCAAGCTATTGATGTTAGTGATTGTGATAGTAATGGCTCATGCTAAATTCAGGATCTCATCTGTTCTATATTCTATATTCTTTTGCTTTGATACATTTGGAAACAAAATACTTCTTTTTGTTTACCTTTTGCATTATCTTGTGCAGCCGCAGGATTGCAAGTGCTTCAGGAAAAGCATCTCATTCACAGGGATTTGAAGCCGCAGGTACTATGTCTTGTGATCAAAGTGTAATTTAGCTGTCACTAGTTAGATTATTTATTTATTTCTATTGAGTGTGGTTATGCTATATCTTATGATCAAATTTAGACCATAAAGAATACTTTTTTTTGGTTCTATGATGCTCTTTTATTTTCAAATAGAATTAGTTCTATATCTGGGTTTTCATAAAAGTTGGACTGTCTTCATGATTCTTTCTGCTAAATCTTACCAGAACTTACTCTTGTCAACTAATGAAGTAAATCCAGTATTGAAGATTGGAGATTTTGGGTTTGCAAGGTAATTTTTATTTTTATTTTTTCCCAAATTTGAACCATGTCTAATAATTTCAAGCGCATTGCTCTTTATCAATGTAGCCTTCTACTGCATACTAAGGATGATTGAATTATCTGTGGTATTTACTTATGCATGTATGCATGTTGCTATGTGACGATTTCAAATTATTCGCAGTATGGTCGTAATTGGAAGGATTATCAATTTTGTAAATAAAGAGCTCTTTCACTATATGACCTTCTAAATGCATCAAGTACACTGATAATATTTTGTTGGAAGCTCTGTTTGTTGGTGGTTTTATGACAAATGTCCACTTCTAAGCAGCTATATATATTTATAGAAAATCTGTTGATTTCTTCAATTTATCTCTTAGATTTGGTTATTTCCTATAATTTTTGTTTGCTAGGTCCCTGACACCCCAAGACTTAGCTGCGACTCTATGTGGTTCACCATTATACATGGCTCCTGAGATTATTCAGAACCAAAAGTATGATGCAAAGGTTAAGAAGAATTATAACTTGTCTGTTCTTGTAGAAACTTTAACCCTGTTATTTATTTATTAAATTTTAATTGAATGTTATGGTGTATGCAGGCTGATTTATGGAGTGTGGGGGCAATTTTATTCCAATTGGTGACTGGGAAACCACCTTTTGATGGCAATAATCAATTGCAGGTTTTTGGAACATAAAATATATTGTTTTCCTTTCAAGAAACTTAGGTTTTCCTTTCATTATAAAGGCATAAAAGCAACAAGGATGACTGTTAATATGAAAGTTCCAAATTTTCCACAGCTGCTTTGTGCTTATTCTGATCCGCTTCTGCGCACAGCTTTTTCAGAATATTTTGACATCAACTGAGCTGCGGTTTCCACCATGTGCTTTAGAAGAACTACATCCAGATTGTGTGGATCTCTGTAGAAGCCTTTTACGCCAAAACCCTGGTAGTGGTTGCTACTTTGCCTTCCTTTTTTTTTTTTTTTGCATTTATCTTGTATGTGTGTTGAGTAAAATATGCTCTAATGATTAGAGCTCAACAAGATGTGCATTATGTATCAACTAGTCGTTGACAGTTTGGTTGCTATATTATCCAAGAGAACTTCCTTGTAAATCTAAACTCTGAATGGCAGTTGAGCGAATTGCATTCAAGGAGTTCTTTGGTCACAGGTTCATAGCAGAGCTGAGGTAAACTTTTAAACTTTTGTGTTTTATTATGGTATATCTTGGATATTTGTTATTACATGTCCTTTGAATTCCTCTCTGCTTTGATAATCAGGCAAGGCCATTCAACTTAAGTAGAATAGTTTATCATGTAATGATCTGTAGGCAGACTGCGGATATTGAGCAGACTACTATAGTTCAAGAAACCAAACCAATGGTTGAGCTTTGCGGTTCTTTTACTCCTGAGGAGGGGCCTTTATTGCAGTCTGGAAATCCTGCAAACTCATCAAGCAGAAATCCAAAATTAGTTAGTTCTCCTTTAGACGACAAAGGAGATTCGAAAGTCAAAGATCAAGAATCAAGCACTAAGGATCATCACGATTTAATGTCAAGAATTACATGTGATAGGATGAAGAAATCTGTTGATGGCCAGTGTTCATCAGATCCGTTTAAAGGTTGTTTCATGGTTTCAGATATTCTTATTGAAACTGTATCTTAGTTTGTGATTAATCTTTTTGTATTATCTATCCAGCTGCAGATTTAATGGAGTCTATTGAGAAAGAATATGTTCTTGTCGATTCTCATGTTGCTTCGATGGATGCTTTCTCGTACTACTTTGATACATCCCTTCAAGATCACTCCACTTCAAAAGTTTCTATCTGCCCTTCAAAGAAGTATGATCCTTTGGAAGTTGCTATGCAAACAAAGGAGTTGGCCAATGGTTCTGCAACTGAAGCAGGAAATTCACAATTCCATGTATCAGCCAAATTAGAGACATCATGCAGATCAAGTATACTAAAAGAATTGCAAGGACTGACCATATTGCATCCGTCTACTAGGCTCCAATTGTTACATCTGTATGTGCAGGCTCTTACTGAACTGGCACAAGAAAAGGTGGACTTTTATTTTCCTCTGATGTTATCTTTGTTTTATTATTTTCTTTTTTTTTCTTATCAATGAAATGATATGTCTCTGATATTTCAGGTTATGGGTGGACAGTAACTTGTCTGGCACTCTTTTAGTGGTTAGCGTAATGTAGTCCATGTTTCTAAGTATCCATTAAGAATACATTTGATGGCAAAAAGAGAAAAAGAATTAGTTAAGTCTTCGTAAATAGGTTAGATATACTATTTATTGCAGTGTTTACTCTCTTAGAGAGAAGCAGATTTTGATATATCCTCTTCTGTGGATTATTCAATATCATTATGAATGCTACATTCATTTTATGATGGGTAACATCTGATGGCATAGGTAACACATGCTATTGATAAATACGTCACCTTTTATCCAGATAATTCAATTTTAACTTTTCTTTGGGGAGACGAGCAGCAAAGATGGTTTGTGTTTAGATATAGAATAGAAGTTTTCAGGTGCTTTATATATCAAACCCCAACTAATGGAGAAAGGACACAGGCCTCAGGCTGCTAATAATCTATCCTATTTATTATGGACCCAACAGAGCTTGGCCTCAGCTGTATGACTGGCTAATGCATGTATCTTTGGATTAAATTGTTGAACTATTTAAATTGTGCTTAAGGACATTAGATGCAGTATGCAGGTTCTAAAATTTAATGTGCTATACTTGCTAGCTGAAAAGTGTAAACAGTAACTGAGGAATGCTCTTGACATATTTTGCATGTATTCAAGTGCCCAGTTCATGTTTTGAATGGAGACCATTCTTTTTCTAGTCTAAATTTTCCAGCACAAAAATGATTTGTTCTTGTAATTGCTAATTGACTGTGGGATCGTTTCAAAATATGTAATTGTTGCATTTCAAGTTTTATAATGCAAACATTGATGCACTATTACTTTCAGAATATTTTGAATATACCTGTCGGAGTCGTGATTGCTGTTATTTGCAGTATAATGCAGGAATCTTGCTGGAGTCGTTTGCAGTTGAGCTGGTTGTTTTGGCTATATGGAAGAAGGCTGTTCAGATTTGTAATTCCTGGCTGACATCCACTCCAGAAAGTGAATTACCTGGCACCAGTTCAGCAAATGAATCTACAATTTTTCAAGTTTACACATTCTTGACACCAAATTCAGAGAAGAATACAGAGTTTAGCAGCCATAGTTCTGTTTGCATGTGGGCAGAGCAACAGTTTATTGTTGCATTTGATCGTGCTGAGAAGTTATCATATCACATTCGAGATATGGATGGTTAGGCTATTTATCAATGTTCTGTAATAATGCTTTCTAGCTCTTTCTTTGCAATTTCTTTGTTAGCGCTTTCTTCAAAAATCTGTCAAATATTATTGCAGCTGCTGCCGAGATGCCTGATGCTATGGAAATCATATATCAAAAAGCACTTTCTGTTGGGAAATATGGCGCTGTACGTAAATTTCTTTCTCTGTTGGTATTTATTCTCGTATTTAATAATTGTTAACATTTTTACGTATAAATCTTGGCTTGCCTAACAATTCTGCCTGGTTTTAGGTTGAGGAGTACATGGAGAACAAGGTCAGTGCTGCAGCATCATACTCCAAAGCAATGCTTCTGCTTTCATTTATTGAGGGAGAAGCAACGACTCTGGAACTATATCCTCCATTTATACTAACTGATGACAGTAAGAAGCGAATTCAGAGATATATTAACAATTTGCAGTCTCGTCAGTCTAACTTTCTACTATCACAATCCACTCCTAAGGAATCCCCTGATTTTGTCACCAAGTAAATACAATCAGTTCTGCACTGCTACACCGGCTGTCCTTCCATGACCAATATATCGGCTGGAGATCATGATAATGCTAGTTTGGACATGGAGAACTAATGATTGTTTGATGATGACATGAGGAGAAAAAACTCCTTATACCATATAATCTAGCTGTATATAGAGAAGTATATAACACTCTGCAGTGCTGGTTGCCCAGAGTTTGAGATCTCCCTATGTTACATAGTTTGCGTAAATATTAAATAAGACTCTTTATTCTTTTTCTGGGTAGTAGAAGAATGTGATTGTGTATAGAATTCGTAACTTGTAAGCCTCGTTCTTTTAGTAAGTGCATATAACTTTTTCTTTTCGGTTCCTACGAATTTCTGTGACTTGATAAATTGTGGATGTTTGGCTCTCAAGAGCAGCTGCTTTTAAATAGCCAACACTCTGATTCTTGATAGCTGCATGGTGCCTGATTCCATGTGTCCTCCGATGAGAACCAGAACATACACAACTAGCTTGTAACGAACAATTTTTTCTTCTTTATCATCATTTGCTTTCCCTCGTCCTTGAAATTGAAATCCAAAAGCAGGTGCATGACAATTGAGCATGTGTAACCAGGGATGACACTGTGTATCCCCCAAAATTACCCCGGTGGGGCATCTTCAAATGTATTATGATGCTAAAAACGACTTGATAGTTGGTAGTCAACGTAAGCTTTTTTACCTATCCAATTCTTATTTAAAAAGTGAAAAAAATAAAAAATGTATCTAAAACGTGCAATGACATAAAAGACAATTAGAATTAGCAGAACAACATACCTTTGAAGCAAACAGGCAAGATGAGGGGCCATATTCAATACTTAATGATTCTTGTCGAAGTCTGTCTATTAAAAGGAGATTTAAGCACAGTTGCATAAGTTTATGAAAGTAAATAAGCCAATGTAGCATATATCGTACACACACCTACACGAAAAAGTCTCGTGATCTGGACCTGATATTAAACACGAAAGGAAAATAGAGGGAAATTAGAAGTACATGCAAGTAACAAAAGTTTCCCTTGTTTGATTGCATGCTATATCAATTGTCAAGTTGAAGCCTCTCCTTCCAAGCGTATCCTCTTGGGACATTTCTCATCTGCATGGTTGCCGGTGCTAACTACCCTGTTTTCTTTGGCCTCCACTGAACATCTTTTGTAAGGTTTAAAACCTGTCCGACGAACCTTTAACTTTCCTTGTCCAATTCCAATTGTTAGCAGCCCCTCATCCACATTGTGTGTTGTAGAGCCACTCTTCTGTACCTCTTGAGGCCCAGAAAAAGAACCCCATGCCCTGCTGTAGAGATCTATAAGTGATCTATCTGCATCTTTATCACAGGCATTTTGCTTGTTTTGTTCTGTATAGTCCCTCTGATCCATGTTCTTCAAATCATGTGGAGGTGAAAAGCTTTGTGGGAGTACCTCTCTCGAGAAAAGTGCTTGAAAAGCCAGCCGCCCCTGACATATTTAAGTGAAATATAAGAAGAGCAACTATGAATTATAACATCAAATATATTAACAAGAATTTTAAAATTACCCCTTCAGAAACTTCCTTCCAAGAATCACTAATGTTGCTGCTGCTGCTTCTACTGCGCCGATTAGACTCGGAGGCGAGAAGATTTGCATCTGTTTCTTTTGATTCTTCTTGTCCTTTTTCATGCTTCTCTAGTGCATCTGTCTCTACCTCACTGCTAGAAGGAGTGTTGGAACCACAAGAGGATCGGTACACCTGTTTTCTGCTCTTTGTTTTGTTTGAATCGGGAAGCTCATTTCCTTCAGCAGCCTTCTCATGGTCAGCAGATTTTGTACCATTCGTAAGCTTTGCATTTGCACTCTCTTCAGAGTCTGATGTTTGCAGAGCTTCTGAGTATTCTGCATTCAGTTGTGGATCCTCCAAGGGAGGATTTGGGGAGGTATTCTCTTTCCTAGCTGTGTTGGCTGCTGGATCTTGATCAGTATTCATTGACGTAACTTCAGTTGTAGATGCAGGAGGGCCAGTAAAAGCAGCATGAAGAGGAGCACACAAGGGAAGCAGTCCATGGGCTGCCCACCATGCGGACGCAGCTGCAACAGTGGCAGCGGCAATAGCAGCCATGCTTGGAGCAGAGTTCATTTGTCTAGATAAGAAACCTCCCTGAGGACATGCTGGAGAATCTGCAGAACTTTCCATACTTGCATAGGGCCAAAATGTAGCTACAAAGCTCGCAGCAGCATGGGCTGCAGGGTTTTGTAACAGAGTAGACACAATAAGACTTGAAAAAGTGGAAGAGATTTGGAGAAATGATCTATAGTCATACTGATTATTGCGAACTGGGGTAAAAGGAGGATGAAAAGCTGGAAATGATGAATGAGTAGATCTTGGGACATTACTCTGATATTCAGTAGTAGCAGATGCCGCTGGATTTGTTAGTAGATTTGGATTTCCATTAACTTCTCCATTAGGCGGAAATATGGACTCTTGAAATGGCACATCTGATGGAGATTGAGTACATGTTCCAAGGCTCCCATCCAAAACGTGCACAGCAACATGCCTTGGGTAGTTCTGAGTAGCTTGTGTCTCATCTCTTGGCACTGCCCCATTACAATCATCCATTTTCTTGTCTTGAATTGGATTCTTATGTGCAGGGCAAGAGTTCTCCAAGTTTGAGGCCTTACTTGTGCCATTATCCTGAAGTGCCTGTTTGGCATCAGTTTTATAAAACTTGTCATTTCTTTTAAGTTCAACGGTGACAAATGATTCATCCTGATTTACTACCTCTTTCAGTGATGGAACAAATTCCCTAAAAGTGAACAAATTTCTGACCCCTGTGGGAGTTGATATAGAGTTTTTGTTCACCGAAGAAACAGAGGAACAGTGAGCTTCTTGGTGAAGGGTAAACACTTCTGAGCAATTGTCATCCTGATCTTCTTTTGTGTTAGTTGGCTTCTCATCTCCAACAGGTTTCTGATAAACACAAGATATGTAGACTTATTGTTGGGGGGGAAAAAAGAGGAACAAAATCGAGAAACACGAACAACAATCCAAATGAGAAGAATAAATAAAACAAGTCACCTCAGAAAGCGGCTCTTTCTCCAAGTCCAGTATTTGTTTACAACACAGAGAAGAAACTGATGTTAGAACCTTCCCATCCTTCACTCCAACCTGCAAAGAAGCACCTGTGCAGGTCTTTCGAGGATAAGGATTGCGTGGTTTCCTTTTGGGGCGTGGAGGCGGAATGTCGATGTCAATTGCTTGTCCTATTGGGACCCCTTTAGAAAGAGCCTCCTTCTCCAGCTGCAAGTGAAATATTTCAGTATTCTCAAATAGAGATGAAATTTCAAAAGAAAAAAAAAATGTTCATACGCAACAAGAGCAGCAGTCCAACAGTTCCAACATCAATATAATTGGCTTTAACTGAGATATTTTTGTACAAAGCTTCCATGTGAAACCCTAAGATTCTTAAACCAGATCAAATTTTTAGTACATAAATATAATCCCCAAAAATCGTATCCCTTGCAAAGCAAGCTAATAAGACTGCACAAATAAGTTTCTTTTATTTTTTACTTTCAATCCTAGGAGTGCAAAAATAATTATTGTCAAAAGATCAGAGATGCTCAATATACACCACCCTTGGAACCTTGACCCAAGAAAGGTTCTCATATAGTTGCTCTTTTCTCTCCTCTCTTCTTCATCTGTGGTCTACATTTCTTTGTCTTGTCTTCATACAGAGATTAACGATCTAAACTCCGGTGCTGACCATTGCTTAAACTAAATAATATGGCAGTGTATTAAAGCAGGTTTTAGTGAGATGATAAGTACAAGTAGTTTTGGACTTTGGAAGTGGAATTGAATGTGTTACATACAGATAGCCTTTGGCCGGTTCATTTTTATTTTCTTTTATCAAGCTCTTTGATGCAGTGATCTGTTTCTGGTTTTCTATTTTGTAAGTCAATTTTATTAAGTCCACCCTGGTCTACAAGTCTGTATTTTAATGAATTCTATGGCCTAATATATTTTCTTTAATGGGTGACACAAGAGAATAAGAGGAAAACATATCCAAGTGGTTTAACTCGACTGACCATCTTGGAGTGATAATCATTATAGTTAAAAATGGATGGATAATTATGTGGCATGCTTACAATCCATTACTACTTTCATTGAAGGCAGATATAAACTAGAACAGATTACCAGTTACAAAAAGGAACCAGAAGTTAAGCATCTAATGTATAGGGAATGGAAAGGTGAAAATTTAACTGTCACATTATAGTTTCTTGATTATGATTCCTAGTACAGGATTGTCATTTTTGTCGACGGCTAGACTGTTGAGAACTTGAGAGGCATGATTTTTGGCTGAGTCACCTACTGCACACAGAAACATATAATCCTACTTTTCACCAAAACGGGAAAGAATTTAATTATTATCAACTCATCTTACCCCTTTTTACTAGTGGTAGTTATATGATATAAACTAGATTATCGAATAGAATAAGGTTCTCTCTTTCAAAGCGGAAACAAATCAAACAATCCTTAAGTTGAAATCTCTCATCAGATCTCAATTCAACCAATTTTCTTCTCAAATTTTATATACGTACGTGTAGTGTCAAATTGCTTATATGATGCTACATTTTCTCACTCCTTATCTAAACTGTTAACATTTTACCATGTATTCTGTATAAAGCACTCACAAAAATTGGACATGTCAATAAAGTGAAAACTAAATGTAAAAGGTGCGACTTTAGTGGACTTCCACATAAACTCTGCCTATTTCAATAGAATGAAATAGGGGGGTTGAGGGGAATTTGGTCTAGCAATCACAGACTCAGCCTACTTTCTGTAAAACCAAAAAAGGGGGAGATGGTTTGGTCTAGCATTTCTGGTCCCCCTTCTAGTATGATGGTCAGATCCTATGCTATGAATGAGATAGAATGGGACAGGATGAGAATTTGACAACGAAATTGGCTGGTTTTCCATGGAAAGAATGAAAAAGGACATTTCCCTGTAAGCTTTAATATTCCGACTAAATTAATGTAGCTTTCTTTGATTAAATATTGCCGTATGCTGCAGAAATATATCCTTACATGGCATCAAATATAGCGTCTTTGTAGACTTTCACCAGAAGACTAACAATGAAAAGTGAGGCAACTCATTTTTGACATCTGATTTTAATTATTGTTAGCATGCATATCAATGCTAGCATTCCAGCCCATACACACTGTAGATAAACCTATTTATGCCAACTTGTATTAAATATTTACCAAAAAAAAAAAAACCTGGATGGTTTTTCCTTGTCTAAAAGATAGTTTTTCCTTCTCACACACTCCAACACATATGAACAGTTCTGATGCATTTTGATCATTTACTTTATACCATTATCACCTAAATCAAAGTTAAGCATATCATAGAAACATAGTAAAGTATGTTTTACGTGATAAAAATCATGTGATGTCCATGTACGCAATGAGATCAATGTACACACCATCTCCCTGTTTGAAAGAATGAAAAAAGCTTATCTCAATTTTATTTTCTAAATAACATCTAAAGTACTTGTTTTCTTTCTTTTAGGCAACATTGGATCTCTTTGCATCTAAGCCTTTAAAAAACAGTTCCGTCAACTAACTTAGCAGACCTTGGTTCTGTCATGGTCATCATTTAGGACATGGCTCAATACATTTGTGGTCCCACTCACAGGACAAGATTGACTATATTTACCATTTGTAACTAATCCAACATCACACTCAAAAAGAAATATCCTAACTTCCACGGCTAATGCTACATCAAACCCAATTACCTTTAACTAAAGGACATGAGATTGCACCACAGTTCCATCAAACACGATCATGTTCATACTTTCTTTGAGTACACGATCAGAGAAGTGTGGCTCAATTATAAGGAGGCTAAAGGTGCGACGAGAGCTAATGAGTTGTGTCAAAGGTAGGGCCAATAATTTATATGTAGCACCAGTTATTACTTGGTACTAACGATACTCTTTTCAAGTTGTACTGTTGGATTAATTAGAAACTGGCGTCTGAGACAAAACTGCCTCACATGTAGGGCACGTCTTGCACCATACCATGTCCTGAGTTGTGCTTATGGAGAAATATGTGACTGCAACATGGTGGGTAGAAGATTAATGGAGTACCTCATAACCTACTTAGAAAAGGTTTTTGGGCTATACATGCAATTGTTAACCTTATGAGAGTCAAGGTACTCCTTTTAGGGCAAAATGCTATGTTTCAAATAAAAATAATGAACATAAAATTTTCCTTGCAAATAGGACCACAAGGTCTTGAGTTGTACCATGTCATGAGCCATGCACTTGCAAATGTGGACAGAAGTGAGAGAAATGGAAGCATGGGAAAGAAAGTATTTAGCTGTATGTAACAAATATGAAATAGAGCATTGTGGATGTCAAGTTTTTGAACTCTTCATCATCTAGTTAAAGAATTTCAAAACTTGTTAGGACATGGATAACCAAATGTTATCAAACTCTTCATTATGCTTTCTAAGTTTCTGATGGTACAAACAAATTAGACACAATGTCTTGTTAAAAGTTTGACACAGTCACTAGTCATTTATAGATTTTTCCTTTTCTTCTTACCCTATCCCTTATGTATCAAATGGGAATTTTATTCCAGACAAAGAGGAAAATGGAGTTAACTTTGAACTAACATAAACCTGCTTACTCAATATGGAAGTTTTCAAAGGCAACTTGAACGATACTTACTCGTATTTTGCCAAGTGGCATAAATCCAATCAAGTAAATGCACAGAGCATCGACTTAGACAAGATCCAGATAACTTGTTTACAGGATAGGTATTCATAAAATACATATACGTAAAATATGCATAATTACTTTCTGGGAGAGCAACATATAAATACAGCGACATACAAAACACCAGAATGAGTATATCTTACAGACAAATGACAAGACAGCAAGATTGTAAATCTAGGAAAGCAAATTAAGTTGATTGATATTATGTCATGATGCATTTGGGATCCAAAACCAAGCAATAAGAAGCAGATATATACATTTTATGTAAGAGAAAGGCAATAATGTACTGATTTGACCTTTGAGAAGAACTTTTGTGCATGACTTCTGATCTGCACAGCTGTCTTTGTTCCTATATGTTCTGCATACCCAAAATGTAAAACACAGAAAGAAGAGAAGAAATAAATCTACAATAAAGTAAAAATACAAGATAACCTTTCATGTCATTCCTAATAGGTATATATCCAACCAATTCATCTCTATGATTCTAACATTACACCATTGATTATAATCAATTCACTTTCAACCTACATCAATATTCAATTACAGAAATTTAGACCCACAAAACAAAAGAAAAAAAAAATTAAGTTAAAGATAAAGGAAAATTAAATTTAACCTTCTATGCGTTGCCAAGCTCGTCCATAGAGCTTCAAGGCCTCTAGAAACCTATTATGCTCCTCCTCTGTCCATCGCTCACGTTGCTTAGTTATTGTATATGGCTTCCTCGTCTACCATTAGCCAAAATTTAAAGCTTATTTATTCAATCTTTGATTAGTAATTTCACCATAAAAAAACTTTAAACCAAAGTAAATAATTGAAGTGCGTATTTGGCATGACCTTAATAATCAAGTCTTCACCAGATGAATACATGTCCATACCCAGAACTGGGCAGCTAGCGCTGCTTCAAATCCTCTAACGAACAACGGATAAAACAAAAACCTCCCTTCATTTCTTCTTGCGAGATCAAATAATAATAAAGCCGTTGTTGTCGTCGTACCAAACAGAACCTGATAAGCCAACCCTACTGCAAAAGAAAAAGCAACAGCAATCGATAGAGATCCGTCTCGTTTCGTTTCAGCACAAAAAGCATTCCAATTCACATTCACTGAAGATAATAAGATAACATACGATCATATGAATGCGCAGACAGTTATAATAATAATAATAATAATAATAATAATAAATATTTCGTGAAATTTTAAGAATCCACCAGAACAGAGAGAGACAGAGACGCTTCTCCGAAAGAACTTAAAAGAAAATTCCTTTATTCAGAATCCTCACCAAAACGAACCCGTAGAAGCCAAAACCTTTAGAATGTGAAAAGGAAAAACAGAGAGAAAAAACTCATATCAGTAATCAACAACTATTTCTACATCTACTTATTCATTTCCAGCTTAATAATGCATCAACTATATATTACTTTCGACAATTAAAAAAAAAAAAAAAAACGTAGCTCCTTCTCTTTGGTTGCCGAGACATAGTTCTAAGTAAAGGAAAAAAAAAGAAACATAAAGTTGAAATTTCAAAATGAGTTCATTTTTCCTTTTTAAGAAAACAAAGTTTTAAGTGCGGAACTCTGATATTTGATTTTTTTTTTCCTTCTGGTGAATATTCTCGGCAACCAAACAGAGAAGTGAAAGCAGAAAGTTGTAATAATAGGAAAAAAAAAAAAAGAAGAAAAAGAAAGTACCTTCGGTTAAAGCCATGTAGTATAGGAGGTGTAGAAGCATGGATAGAGTTATTGATGAAGCATGTACCGAATTCACCGGCACCTCGCCGGAGAACTCATAGATGGCGTCAATGGTGGATCTGAATCGAAAAGAGTTTTATGAGGATAGTTTGAAATCAAATTGTGAAGAGAAAAGAAGCAGAAGTAAAAGAGTTGAGTTGTGAGACCTAAAGCTCCAGAAGCCACAGTTTGGGAAACTTAGGAGCAATCTCAGCCACTATAATTTCTTACGGTTTTTTTTTTTCTAAGAAATTCCCTAAATTTATTTGAGGCTAAGAAAGAGTGAAGGGCAGAGAAGAGAGAGAGGGAAGAAGAAGGATAACCGGATCCTGCCAAGTGGCAAGAAAATAGTGGCTGATTAAGCTAAAGCTCACCCGTGCGCTTTTTCCATTTTATTTTCCCTTTGCCTGTTGTTTCATCTTCAAATCTCCGCCACAAGTTTCCATCCGGTGAGGTTAAGTCCGTAAAAGCGCCTCCAGCTGTGACTTGTGGCCCCTCTTGTGACGTGGCCTTTCGCACGTAACCTTTAATATCCGGTCAGGTTGGTACGAACAAGTATGAAAAGCGGACTATATTCCGCCAGCGTGGCACTAAAGACCGGTACGTGGCTGTCCTCGGGGAAGTGGAGGCTGGTAATCTTCGGGGTAAGCGCACGAGGGATATTTTCTTCAAGTGCGATTCCTACGGTTCGTGCGGTTGGTCTAGCTCCTGCGCCATCATTCCTTTCTTTTGACCGTGCTTACCCTTTGTTTGATTAAAGCAAAAAGTTAGTAGAAATTTCTATACACTACTCGTCTCCGTACTTTTTCATATAAATTTATTTTCAAGTTAAAAATTTAATTCAGAAGGTCATAACTCTTTAATAAATATTATAATAACTATTTTTTAGATTGTATATGAATTAATTAACCACATACTATCATCACATAATCAAACTATGAAGTGATGGCAAAAGGTCTGGCCTGGCCTATTTTGGGTAGGCCTGGCAGGCCTATGGGCCAGGTTAGGTCAGGTCCAAATAGTGTCAGGTCAAGTCTGGTTAGATCTTGTAAAAAAATTAAAGGCCTGAACTGACCCAAAGTTTATACTATTTGGACCAGACCTACCAAGCCTATCATTATTCAATATTTAATAATTTTAATTTATAAAAAAAAAATAATAATAAATTGCTATAGTAACAGGTCGGCCTACAGGTGTGAGCCTGAACTACCTTAGGCCAGGCTTGCACTATAACATATAGGCCATATTAGACCAGGCCAAAAAATGGGCCACATTAGACCAAGTCAAAAAAATAGGCCAGACCAGACCTGGTCGAAAAATGGGCCAGGCCGAGTCTCTTTGCCATCACATGAGACGATGAAACTAACAATAAATAAATCTATGAAGAATAGAAAGTTGTCAATGGGGGTAGTCGCTACTTTGCTGGGCTGAAAGGGGATGTGGCCTAATGGGCCGGGCAATCATTTGACCTGATAGCACAAGTTAGAACTACCTCTGGGCTTGGGTGTGATCGTGCAAGGCTATAATAAGCTCACTGGGCCCCATATGTTAAGCCAGAAAGTTTCAGTCAGGTAGATTTGTCTTGGCCAGATAGATGAGATGTATCCATATTTTAATTGCGAGTTATTCCCGAAATCGAAATCTCCTAGTAAGCCCCATTATAATTGAAGTATAATTAAAAATTAAAATTTGTAAATATACTTTATATATTATTTATTAAGAAATCATTTTTTTTAATAAAACTTAAAAATAAACTAAACTTTGATTTGGAAACATTTGACATTGGTAATATCAAGAGTTTAGCTCTTCTTTTGCTCGAAGAATTACAATTATTTATTTATTATTATTCATCATCTTTCTATGTATTTTCTTATTGTGTATTTAGGGTTTTATTTATTTATTTTTTGGGTGAGGTAAGTATAGATTAAAGTTTTATTGTATTTGTAGTATTTTCCTAATGTCTGTCAAATATTATAAGTTCACTTTTTTATTTTATTGTTGCCTGTACAAATTGTTAAACTATATGCATTTTTTTTCTTAATATTTAGACAATGTCAATTTTAATCATATTCAACTGAATATTCTTCTAGTTTAATTTTAACTAAGGTGAGGCTTACAAAGAGATTCATAGGGGTTCAAATAATAACATTCATCATAATTTTATATTATATAACCCAAGGGGTAGATACACACAAATGTTCATATATCATCAATATATTTGGAGTATACTCAACAGATACAAACTAATTTCTAAGCATTTTTTTTTTCAAAATAAGATTAATTATGGACTTCTGTAACATACCATACTTGTTAGACAAAGTTTAAGGTTGTTATCATATGCCAATTAATAAGGCATCTATAATTAGTGTCCGTCATTTAGGTGATATTTTGGAGTCAGAATTGACTAGACTAGACTAGAATATATTATAGTTTGTCTTATGTTTATTGTAATTTAGGATTAAACTAAATTTTTGATATTATATTAACTAATATATTATATCTAAAATAAATATAATATTAATTTTTTTAATATATAATAATTCACGAGGCATAGACGAAGTGGGGATACTAAACCCACTTCGATCCTATTATGATGGGAGGATTCAATTTTAGCCCCACCATAACCGTATCCCCCCACATTCCCACGATAGAGATGGATCCCTCCCCGCCCCACAAAATATTTTACTATACGTACTAAAGTCTTAGGGGCCTGTTCGAGATTGCTTTTGCCGTGAAAATAAGCAACTTATGATTTGTCAGATAAATAAATAACTTATAAAATAAATTAGAAGGGGATAATTTCCAATAGTACCCCTGTGTTTTGACTTAATTTCAAGTAGAAAGTAAGTTTATCACTTTCATCAACAAGACCCCTGAGGTTTGCTTTTTTTAAT
>JANKKB010030133.1:0-51119 GCA_026225775.1 Bursera palmeri
TGGTTCATAATCATCATTCATAATTTCAGTGGCTACAGCGAATGAAAAAATTTCATCGATGACCATTTTATCACGATTCAACATATAATTAACATGAATTTCCTCATTATGAATTACACGTGCCTCTTCAGGAGTTTGCACCTCTCGAGAGGCTTGTGCCTCTTCGGGGGCTATTATCTTTTCAGGAGATAAATCAGATGAAGTGGAATCTTTAGCTCGATCATGATTTGTAAAAGGACCGTTGTAAGTCACTTTTCTTTTTCGAGGGACAGTATCTTTTGATCCAAGGGGTCTACCACGCTCTTCAAGGAAATTTGTTTCAACTTCCTTCCCTTTGCTTCTTTTATGGGATTGGTAAAGGTCCACTAAATGTTGAGATGTTCGGCAATTCCTCGTCCAGTGACCTTTCGTTCCACATCTGAAACATATGTCGTCAATTGGTTCATCAGGTGGCAAATTCTATTGGTTGATACATTGGCAAATGTTTATTTGCTTGAATAGGCGGCTCCAGGCTCTATAAATACCATGTTTAAGTTTCCTGAAAATACCCATTGATCAGCCACACCATGCTACTTGCTATGCTTGTGTGTAATTTATTTTCAGGTATATGTGCACGGATGAACGTTTCTGAGAAAGCATTAGACTTGACAGTATACGTAGCACTTGTCTGCAGATTTACTAGCCTCAGCTAGTGCCCACCGTTTGGACAAGGACAAAGTTTGAGCCAAACCTTTGTCAGCTGAATGCCATTAACGAGAACATTTGCACCGAGTCATCGTTATATTGAATCATCTTCGTATTATAGAGTTCAAAACTTTTAATTTACAAACTAGTTATATAATTCCACGTTGTTATAATATCTATTTAAGTTGCTTTGCCCAGATTTCATATGGCGAATGCCAAGAAAATTTGATAGGCACAAGCCTTTAGAGCTCTTAGTAATTGACAATTTGACATGCCAGTGACAAAATCAAGAATTAGTCGTTACATTTACTCTCATAAGATGTCACAATATAAAATACAAGTATACAGATTGTTTCAACTGGAAAACACAGTTTCAGGATCAGGGCGTTGATATGGAGCACGCCGTTCAGGAACCCCTTCTTCGGCACGCTTGTCTTCAAACCATTGCACAATTCTTCGGCGGGGCAGGTTTGTCACGTGAACAATGCTGCTTATCATTGCATTCTGCATTGTTTTCAAATGCAAAAAGACTATAATAAACAATGTTTCAGTAAATATAAATTCCCTACAAAATAAGCTGCTTTAAGGAATGCAACACAGTTGTTCACCATATGGTAGTAAGGTTACTGTCAAAGTCTAAAGATAGATAAGAAGCACATATAACTCCAAGTAACAGATGAAATATTTCTTCAAATGCACAAATTGCAATATCAGTGTAGAGAAAACTATACTTACAGTGGGTCGTTTTGATTTTCTGTAAACCATTTCAAGGGTTTCAACTTGTACTTTCTTCAGTCTCTTTTGGGCAGACCATCTATGTTGCCTGGCATGGACTGGCTCTTTCACCTTGATGACTTGTTCCTCAGCATCGGTGGTTGCTTCCTCCTTAACAGCTTCCACGGGTTTGACTTCAGGGAATACTACTGTAGGTGGTGGTTCATCAGGTAAAGCAGCACTCATCATAAGAAGATTTGGAGGCGGGTCACGCAGCATTTCAAGAACAACAGCCCGGTCAAGACAAAGCTCAGCAGCAAGATTTTTTATCTACTCCAACAAAGGGAATGTGATTTTTAGAATCTAAAAATATCTAGTAGCAGCACTGAATTGTCAAGAAACTTGATCAAGCATCTACGTAACATAGAAAAACCATTAAAAAGCATGCCAACTTATTTTCTTTCTCCTGTGCTATTAAACAACCATCAAATGAGATAGATAAAATTCAAATACTATGTTATGTCCAGCCAGGCTAGAACACTTTAAATTTCCATGCTAGGTGATTCCCTCCATCTTATCAACAATACCACTATTTTTTAATAGAAAATTCAAGCTATTGTACAGCTTGATCTTTGGACACATTTAGATCCAAGTTTGCTGAATCACAGATTATTAATAGCCATGGATCCAATTGACACACTTACACTAGTTTTGCGACGGCCAGCCTTCAAAGCATAAGCCAATTTTCGAAGTTGCCAATTCTTAAGCCTCACTTGCCTATCATCTTCCTCTTCTTCCTCATCTTCCTCTTCTTCTTGAGCTTCATCTTGATCACTTTTGATATCATCTGTAGCCAAATTAAACATTTCCATATCATCCCCTAGTGCCTCCTCTAATTCACGAGCAAGCTTATCAATATCTTCTTCATTGATCTCATCATCATCATCTCCCGCTGAGTCATCATTTTCAAGATCTTCTTCAAGCATACTAAATAGCGCCTCAAAAGGATCATCCTCAACATCATTATCATCTTTCTGAGGCAGAGTTTTCTATGGAAACAAGAACACATCACCTCAGATTCAAAACAAACAATTATATGAACACCTCTTGATACAAATTAAAAGCCTGAGCTTTAATTTGAAAAATTCAATCTTTTATTAAAAATTTACGTCCTTCACAATAATAGCTGATGCATAAAAAATTCAACATAATAACGAAGCCACCATACATAAATAAATTTCATAACGAATAAACCCAATTAGTATTATTTCAATTTTCATCCAAAAGTTTAACTCAAATATATATATATTATTTCAATATAACGAATACACACACACAAACACACTACATTAACATCTCACTTTCAATTCTTTTGCTTACCTTGTTTTTCTTAGAAGAAGAAGACTTGATTGCTGGGTCACGGTTTCGACGGCGTGAGAAGGCGAGAGTGAAGCTGGACGGAGGGTGACGTGGAGGAACCAAATGGATAGGTTTAAGGTGGCCTGCAAAGAGCCGTTGATTGCGGCCAGGTAGTAGACACTGAACAGCCTTGTAGCTGCTCGTCCTCGTTGTAGATAAAGCTAACTCCATAGCTCCTTTCTTTTGGCCTCGGTCCTTCCCTCTGGAATTCACTCCCAGGCTCCGGTGGGTTTAGGCATGGTTTTATGATTAACCGCTGTTGCCTCAAACGCTGCCGTTCCGCCTCAAAACCGAAACGGCCTTTTTTTTTTCACCGCGTCTCTGATCTATCCCAAAGTTTTTCCCTAGGCAGGCAAATATCAATAAAGTCCCTTATATTTGGAAACAGAAAAAAAACCCCAACTTGTAAGATCAGACATGATTACATTTTAATTGGGCTCATAATTTGTAGCCAACGAAGCAAAGCATATGAGACAGTATCTTATGATTGTTTAATTAAGAACAACAGATTACACAGTCCTCAACTCTTATGATTTTGAGAATCGCAGTACGGTTACAGTAGTAGATCGTTTTGCGTTTGTAGTGCGAAATTCTCTCTCTCTTTCTCTCTCCATAAATAAAATGGCGAATTCATCAAGAGGATGGATAAATAATATTACAACCATAGCATCTCGCATTTACTTCTTCTTAATCATTCTCCAGATCCCTCTTTTCAGGTAACCCAGATTGCTTTTCTGTTTTATTTTGATTCGCATCAAGTATTTCAGCTTCTGTTTTTTTTCTACACTAGTTTACCATCTGGGTATTGGTTTTGTTTCCAATTTATGAGATTGTGCGATTTACTGAAAACAAATCATCGAACTAAGTAAGAAGCTATACCGTGTGCTACCGAATGGTCTTTATAATATACTTGAGTTGTGGTTATCATCTTCAACTGGTTGACTTTTGGAAAGTTATGCTCTGTTGAGATCTCTATAGTACTCGCTCCTTGTCTTTATGCTTTAAATACCATTTGGTATTTTTTTTGTTTTGTTTTTAATCAGGAAAATATATATTTCATCTAACATACTATTCTAAGTGTGCTTCATTTATTTTGATTCTTTCATCGTTTTCAGTGATTGATATTGATATCAAGTTCATATGAGGCTCACAATGTGCTCGTAACCTTCAGATTAACACTTGAATTTAGAGTTGCTTTTCTATTTATAGGTCGATTACTTAGTATTTCATCACATAGACAAGCAAATTTTGATCAAGGTAGTCAAATTTGATAAATCTTTACTAACTTTTATAAACTAAGTAAGCTTATAAGCTTATATAGATAAGGATTTATACATAAATCACAAATGGTTTTTAATTTTTTGAGGTTCAAATCTCTAATCATGTTGAATCTAATTGATCACTTTAGGACTGAGAAGTTCTTAAATTTTTCACATGTCATAGACTCATACTTGAAAAAGAGCTTGTTAGTTCAGACAGACATATGTATTTTCATCGACTTCTGTGTTGATTAGAAGTTCATACATAATTGCAACAAGGAGTGTTTAGTTCAGACAGAATTATATTTTGGTTTTGGCTTAGTTTCTTTGAATTTTCCTTTCTACAGGGTTCCATGCAGAGCTGGTATGTGTTCAACACCTATCCATGTCACATCTTCGCAATTGATTGCAAGTGAGATCTTTCCTGCTCCTGTAGTTAAGGCACTTCTCTATCCTGGAGCTGTTGTGAGCGGCCTCATCCACAACATGACTGTTCCAAGCTGGGACAACTTGCTTAACATATATAACTTGACCACTGTGAAGGAAGCCTCTGCAGTAACTGATCTCCAGCGCTTAGAGGTTCTTTTTCAACTTTCCATCTCCTCTTTTGATATTACATACATAGACTCACGCATATAACTGTAAGTGGTTCTCAATTTTGCACCCAATATTTATCTATTCACATATTGATTCGTAAACCATTCCTAGAATGTGAAACATCTCTTGTCAACTAAGGAAAACCAGGTAATTGAGTTCCTTTTGTCAACTTGGGACCATCAAAGAAACTGGGAATTTAAGTAGATGACAACAATTGATCATAAGCCACATAATCATGTTATTGAGTATACAGGACTGATGACTGGGTACTAGGCTCACTTTTTGTCCGCAAAGTTCTTGGATGTATTTTTATTCTGGTTAGTTGTGAGTAATCTCAAATCTATCTTATGGTTCTTTTGCCAGGTTCTTGCAGGAAGCTACTTCTCTGTAGCAGGAGCACTAGTGGGTATCTTAAAACCTGGGAGGATGAGTATGTTTGGTACGCTTTTAATTATTTGGGGCCTTATCAAGGAAGGGATCCTGGGAAAGCCAGTGAGCACAGATCCTGCCAAAACTGTCTATGTCTACCCAACAATGTTGATTGCCGTGCTATGTGCCTTCTCATCAATCAAGTATGATGTGAAGAAGGTTGTGAAAAGTGCACCAGCCCGACCCATTGCGAAACCTATGCCAAAGTCTTCAAAATCTAAACTGAAATGAGTGGAAATTTAGTACATAGGTTGAACAGACTCATTTTTGTTAAATTTTCATGGCTCATGAGTTGAAACTGTATGTCAAGACTGAGGGAATTTTTCATGACTTGTATGGTTGGATTTTTTCATGAGTTATAATGGGTGAGTTTCTACTTGTGCTGTCAAGCCTGTTGGCAAGCAACATTCTGCATTCTGCTCTATATTTGCAGTCATTCAATATCATGTAAACAGCAGATTCCACCCATGGTAAAATTAATGATATTGTTTTCGGTGTGTGTTTGTTCTATCTTCAGACCGACACAATTGTATGAATATGCTGACATTCTCTGACACGTATAGCAACCTAGAAAGCATAGAATATCACAACCTATTTAAAATAGATAAACAATGAAGTTAAAGTACGTAAATAAACGGTAGTTCTGGGCAAAATTTTGATTTTTATTGTTAACTCATTCTTATTTTTCTGTAGTATTCTTGATTTCTTTACCATGGATGACTTGTTTGTCTGCAGATGAGTAGGGTTTTCACAGAACGGGAAGACCCCGTGCATTGTTTAAGTTCATTTCTTCAGTTTCTAAATGGCTACCGATAACAGATTTAAATGGTTGACTGCGCGCAATTTGATCAATGACCGATGATAAAGAGTTTCATACTTTTTGATGGGCAATTAATTAATAAATGAAGAACTTGATTTTCTTTTCTGGGTTGGGAAAAAGTGCAACCCTCTTTGGTGCTTTATTCTATGGGCTCAAGAACATTAGTTTCACTGTCTCTAAGTCGGAGGTCCGTGCAAACTGCAAACTCTGAGAAAGCAACTCCCAGTCTTGGATCCTTGGTAGATTTTCCTGCACTTATTTGTCATTATTATTGTTGTTATTGTTTTATCTAGAGCTAGCTTTCTAATTAAAAGTTTTTGCCTTTGTTAGTCTAATAAAGGCTTAACAGCTCGTACTCCATTTTAATTTTCAGGGACTGTCCGAACTCCAAACACGCACTAGAAAAATTGGTGTTTGAAAGGTTTTACAAATTGCAATGCAGTAGAGTATTATATAATATAATGCTGATTTCAATAAGCAGCAGCAGAGTAAAATTTCTTCTTTCGATTTCATAGCTAGTGATAGTTTTCTGTTTTTCACTAGGAGCAGTAACTTGACAGATGGCAAGTGCTTCACAGAGTCATTTGGTGGTAGATATAAAGGAAATGTTAGAAAACTCGAAGCCTCCCATATCGTATGATTCTTGCATCTACAGGGTTCCGGAGTACCTTCTCATTGTGAATTGGGAGGCCTACACTCCATACGAGGTTTCAATTGGCCCTCTTCATTATGGCAGAAAAGGATTGGAGACTATGCAAAAGCAGAAGTTCAGGTATCTAAGGAAATTTATAAATCTAACTACTATGGGCTTAGACGATCTTGTAGGCATTGTAAAGCAGACGGAAAACTAAATTCTGTGTTATGCAGAAAAACTTTTCAGCATATCAGCAATGCTGACTTTGTAAAGATGGTTCTTGTCGATGCTGCTTTCATCATTCTGCTCTTCTACCGGAGTTATAATTTCACAACTCTTAATGATGAAGATGAACTTGTGTTTAGAAATTTGAGTTTGATGTCTAGTATTTATCATGACATTATGTTGCTTGAAAATCAGCTAGCAGTATTTGTCCTTGAGCAACTTTATGTGTCGGGCTTCAGTCCCCCTCCTACCAAAACCAAAACCAAAACCAGAAACCCGACCCAGCACCTCCCTTCATTTCTACAGTTAAGCTGTCAGTTCTTCAAGCCCTTCAATGCCAGAACACACAAATCATAAGAAATGTAAATCATTTCACTGATTTACTAAGGTCAGGGACGGAGCTTAGAAGGGACTGAGGGGGCCAAAGAAAAAAAAAATCTATATATTTAAAGGGTAAAAATTAAAAAAATATTAAAATTTTTATCTTGGCCCCCCCTAAAATTTGAATTTTTTTCCTTTGGCCCCCCCTAAAAATTCTTCCAAACTCCGTCACTGACTAAGGTTCTTCTATCTAACGTCATATATCAGCCAACCGCGGTCGCAGCCGTCTGTGCCTCCTCTACCGAGTATGCTGCGCTGCTTATGAAAGGAAAAAATGTAAAAATTCTACATAGCACATCAGAACTGCACAAGGCTGGAGTGAGCATCAAGGTGAGTTCCAGCCTACGCTTGCTTGATGGAAAATTTGGTCTTGCCGATGGATTATTTGAAATCCCAGCTTTGGAATTGGGTGATCAGAGGGCATGTTTAATTCAAAATTTAATGGCTTTTAGCAGTTCCGATATCCACATTAGACGTACATCTATATCTCACTCATGGATTATCTAAACCACTCAACCGAAGATATTGATTTTCTCATTCAGAAGAAAATTCTTGACAATGGTCTAGGCGACAGCAATGATGTGGTTACGCTGGTTAAATAACTGGCCACTCATATTCCTGTATATCGTGTAGAGAACTACTACAGTGGTCTTTTTGCTAACTTAAAAAAGTAGTATGAGAAACCTTGGCACAAGTGGCGGGCAACCCTGAAACTTGAATATTTTAGCTCTCCTTGGAGATCTGTTGCTGTCACCGTAAAGAACAACCGATCATCATACAAACTCCGGTAGAATATATATATATATATATATATATATATATATATACCGAGAATAAACATATTGAATTGTATATATATGACGAGTGATTATAGGTTGAATTATTCAAATAAACTTTCTGTAAATATGTTATTCGAAAAATTGTAAGATTAGGAGATTTATCTCAACTAATAAATTAAAATAAACAGGAATTATCTTAATCTATTTTAAATAAAATATAATTTATAAGTTATTTAAACTATAATAATACTAAATATATAATTATCATTTATATAATACAATATGATGTGATATAATATTATTAGATATTATATTATTATTATATATTTTTATTTATTATATACCATCTAATAAAATTATATCAGTACAACGGTAGTAGAATAGTTGTATAGTTTGGATTTAAGAACCTAAAATCTTTAAAATTATTAGAAGCTTTATAGAATATTGCAATTTCCTAATTAGTTGACCAAGGTTTCTTTGCCCAATGAAACTCATTCTATTTGGGCTGCACTCTAGCCCGAGGAGCTTGAGAACGTTTATTTAATCAAAGCCCAGCCCAGCACTGCCTCGGCCTAAACCTTGAACAGCATTAGCCCACCTTATCGAAATCTTGAACAGAGAGAAACAAAAGAGGTCGCAGGGTCTCTTTGTATTTGCAGGTTCACTTGATAAAAGCCAATTGAAAGAATTGAAAGCCTTTCTTTTGGTTCTGAATACAGTCACCAAAGCAATCCAGCAACTCGCTCAAAGTTTCTTCCCAGCAAAGGAAGAATCGTCTCACGATATGCCCATAAGTTACACAGCAAGCAGCTGATATGGGCAGGTGCACATTATGGTGCGTAATGAATTGAAATCAAAAATTGGTTTGTTTAATTATCAATGCCCGAGCGAAGGCACTTAGTAGACGGTTCAGCAGAATGTTTCAAGCTGTGTAGACTTTTTACAAACACTTCCAGTGATCTTGATTTCACTTCCTGAATGATGCAAGGACGTGTCAGTTGATCAACATGCATACTGAATACAAGGAGGTTTGACATTAATTAAGAAAGCTTAGTGCAGAAGCACTCAAAGAGATTTAAATAGATCATCACAGTAGACACATTTCTGTTGTATTACCTGTATGGGCAACTTCAGAGATATTGAAGTGTATGTATTTGGTAATATATACACAAATGGTGACAATAGGTTTATTACCATACCTCGTGCATGCATGGGAAGAACGCATTTCAGTAATTTTAATCTTAGAGAAGTGCATAACTAAGAATATGAGAACTACAAACAGACAGACATTATTTGCTCGTACATATACATTGCTTCAGTGAATAATTTTCCTAAATTCAAAGGACAAAAACTTATTTTTTGAAGATAGCGCATACGCCTAGTAGCAAAGTGAGCACAAGAAGTAGCAGCGCAGCGTAAATTTGATATAAGTCGATCTGAACTTGGATGATAGATATGTTCAGATGCTCTAAAATTAATCAAATACATTACAGTCAACCTCATCTAAATTAAAGTGATTGTATTACTCTGTTATGCACTTAAGTAGGCAACTAATGAAGGTTCCTCAAAAATTAAACACGTACGCATGCTTGGTTTTGTTAAGAAAGAAAAGGGAAATACTTTAACGATTTTGAACATGCCCGAGCCCGATATATATAAAGATTACAAAAGGAAAAAACTTTAAAAAAAGTGTTAAGTTATTTTTTCGTGCCTTGAATTGGATAAAAAGTTCTCTTGTTTTTGCTAGCTAGCTTTGAATTTGACTATCACAGTGCCGATTAAATTTCAACTCTAACTACTTAATTCACTGAATTTTCCAGCTGCTTGATGGTTTTTGGGGCCCAACTCTCCATTAAAAATCATGATTAAAGATGTTCATGCTCTTCTTTCTCGAGCAAGAGTCTATCAAATGTCTTGTCTATGTTACAAGATCGCATTCATGTATATATAGAGAGATTTTCGATCATGTCAAATAAACCTAGCTAAGCTAAACCCATTATAAACTACATGAAGTTAATCATTTCAGAATCGTTTTTTGTGTGTAAATCATTGTTTGTGAGAAAAATCTTGAACAATGATGGCAATATTGCACTGAAAATGGCAAAAAAAATCAGCTCTATAATAAGCTTTGAGCATCGGGGTGACATGATTAATGGGATGTACTTGACTTCACTAACATCAACAAAGCATATGAAGCAAACATAAAGCTAAGCTTAAAGTGAAACAAAGAATCTTGTTAAAAGCCAAGTAATGGAGTGTAGTAGCAGACACTAATGAATGTGTGGTTACTTTTTGACCAATAAAAAAACTTTGCTGTTATATAAACCCAAGAGGTCAATGAGGTAACCCATGAAAGGTGTTAGCTTAAAAGCCTTGGAATCCAATGTGAATTATACTTTTTTCAATTAAATCTTCTGTTCAACAAGATACTCAATCTCATCTTCAGTTTAACTTCATTGGGTCATTGAAAGTTAACCCCATCCGTTAATCAAAAACATGGAAACTGTAGTAGCCAGCTAGTGCTTGTCTTTATTGAAACTCATCATTTCGCATAATTAGTTATTAACAGCTCCCTACTAACTCAGCTTTGAACTACCATAAATAATAATTAGCTCTTCTAATAAACGGCATGCTTCCCTGAAATTAAACAAATGATATTGTGTTGTGAGTAGTTGAAATTTTACTTAAAACAAAGCACACGTTATAATTAAGATATGAAGGATATAATAATCTATTAAGTCATGAGTGAAATAGTGAACTTCTTTTGTGATCTCCTTGTATAATTAACCTTTCGATTACAAGTTTCGAACCCATGAAATGATTGTGCTAAATCCCTTATGTTAATTGGGTTGTTTAATTTTCTCTCTTCATTGCTATATATTGTTGAAAATTAAACTTGATCTTAATTATTTGAAAAAAAACTTAACTTTCTACCAGCATTTGAGGGGGTTACAGTTATTGAAATCTGGCTTATAATATATCAAATTAAAGCTACGTGTGTCTAGTTTCTAACGCTTCAAACCTTGCATCAATCGGAGCATTATTGAGAGGGTTATGACCAATTTACTATATACTATTCAGTTATCACTGCAAAGTACATGTCTTTTGAAAGGTGTGTCTTTTGGGTCTCAAAACTGTCTAGATGACTTGAATTACATTAGATATCATTAAATTAGACTCTAGAATTTTCTTTTAAGTAGTATATAAAGTCATGTACTCAAGCTTTGTTTTAAGCATAAGTGAATAAGAAGAAACTCTTATTTGAGTTGTCAATCTCTTTCTATTTTCCTCTTCTTTGTGTCTTTTGTGTTCACCTTGTTTCTCCAATATATATATATATATATATTTAGAAAGATTTCATTAAGAACTCATCGACATTCTTTGATCATTTTAAGTGTCTTAATCAGATTGTAGAGTTCGAAAAGAGTGGATTGCACATGCAACCACGTATATGAATAATGGAGTAGCCATGATTTGAGTCTTGACACTTCTGCCACCTTATTATACTTGAATCATTTCGACGAAACTGAAGTTTCGTGTAATTAGAGCACCTAATATGTCAATCAATATTCAAGAGTAAGTACCAAAAGGGTGATCATTCATATATATGTATTTTATGTAATTAGTCAGAAACGAACCGGTTGTTATGGCTTTTCAATGTCGTTTTTTATTCATTCCGAAATTACATAATGATTTTCCATCTAAGTTGTCAATGAAAACTCTCCGCTGGCTAGGATTAATCATCAGCCAAGATTAGACAAAATCGACTGATTACTAAGAGCCAAAGACTCCAGATCAATTGTATTGGGTATCTGATCCTGTTCATGATTGTATGAGATGCATGAAACGATGATATGTGATGATGGAATTCGACGGATAATATTAAAATTTATGGTGTCCGATATGTATATATGTACTAGAAGAGATGCATCTGATTCTCATCTTTTGAAGATATGATTCTGGTAAATTAATTTTATTAGGATATGATTTACATGTCCCAATCTCTAGCTAAAAGGTTAAATACTGGAAGATATTGTTTGAATGTATATCATTATATATCTTGCATTGGTATGAACAAAAGATCCCATAGTGGTCCATCAATAACCCCTTTAATTGCTTTTGCAGAAATGAGCAAATGCTAATTAATTGTTTACAGTTATAAGTCAAATATTCCTTGGACCACTTCTAGCTGAAAAAAGCAGCCTTTGAACTTGAGCTAATTAATGCTAACACAAAGACATTCGGAAGAAGATGGTAAATAACATGAAAGAAACACTTTTAAAGCTTGAAACCAGCACAAAACACTGATAGTGGATTGATAGCATAGATAGAAGAACTACATGGTACGTATACTAGACACTAGAAAGCTCACAAAATGCTAAATAATTTAGCTCGATCGACTTCAACCTAAGCCTTCAATCGCATCATTCATTCATCCCTAGCAGAAGAAAACCCTTAAATATATAAAATAAAGAAATAAATATAGGGACAAAAAAAGCTTAAATAATCTGGTGGATGACAAGGGCATGCATGCATCGCTTAATTTTTTCTTTCTCTCGTTGGACTGCAGTAGCTAGCTGAAAAATGAAAGTCATGAATAATATAATAATCAGTATTAAGAAAATAATTTCGTCTTAACTTGTAAAACAAAAGATATCAATCAATCCTCACCTGAAATTGGAAGGACTATGATTAATATGAAAACTTGTTCCCAGAATCCCTTGGCGCATTGCATCTAAAGCATTCCATGCGGCTAGCAAAGTTGTGTTCGTTGCAACTGCCCAGTCCAAGTTTTAATTAACTTATGGATAGCATATTTGCCAATATTTGCGTCCATTAACTAATTAAACAGTGCAAACATGCACGGACTCGTCCACCAACATATAACAATGATAATAATAATAATAAAAGTTAGCAATATTGGAGTAACTTGCAAATTACCAACCTGGTACAAATCCAGTCTCCAGATTTCCATCCAGAGCGGCTAGAGCTGCCACTGCCAAACCCAAAATTACTTCTCATTCGAGGCATGTCACCCTCTAGTAGTCCACCAGATTCATCCTTGGAAGCGCCACACTTGAAGCAGCTGGAGCGGCTAGCAAAGTTGTGTGCTCCACAGTTGCCCACGGTGCAGTACCAGTCGCCAGGCCTAACATCAGGGCCAGTGCTGAATCCAAAGGATGAGCTACCTCTCCCACCAAAACTTCCATAGTCACTTCTATCGCCAGGTCTTGGCTCTCCACACCGCTGGCATGAGTCCCTTCTTTGGAAGTTCAAGTGGTTGCATGACCTGCAATTCCAATCTCCTGGCCTGTTCATCTTCTCTTAATCTGTGATGAACTCTCGAAGGAAAATGAAACAAAGAGAGAATGTATGTTAGTATGTATTACTGTTCAATGTTATGTACAACTTTTGCGATTACAAAATTGAACTGTACTTGCATATATAACAAATATATTCTGAGTAAAAAGTGTTTCTAGCTAGGAAATGAGTTGCAACATACGAAGTGAAGAAGAGAGAAGGAAAAGCATGGAACTATTTGGAGTGTAAGGCGTTACCTTAAGAAAGCAGAAAGTTGAAAAGGAGGATGGTCAGTGGTAGTGAAGTGGTAACAGCAGTGAGAGTATAGATGGGAAAACAAGAGAGATTTGTATGAGGAACTTGTGATTTTGGCTTGGGTGCTGGGTCGTTTATATATTTGCCAAGACCTCGAGAATCGGAGCAGATTGAGGTTGCCAGGGACGCTTACATTTTCCTTTTTCATATTCTTCACTTTGGCTCTCCTTGAACAATGGAATTGGAACTAAAATTGAAAAGAAAATTTGAAATGGGATTCTAAAGAAAAACAAAATTTCGAAGTGGAAATAAAGCTCCAACAACAGCCTCTTTTGAGGCTTCTAGTTCTAGAGGTGGCAAGCGCATAGCGTAAACAAGTGCCCACAAATGGCAAGTTCGCATTCCCGAAATACCCTTTCCCTTTTTTACTTGCCTCGGTGTTCAGTACTCAGAAAATATCGATTATTTTTTGGCTTCTTAAAAAAAAAAAAAATCTAAAATATCATACATTCTAATGAAAACTCTTGAGTTCAACAAATATATTTTGCCATCAACGCATCAAGTTGATGAATTATTTTATGTGTATACGTATATATGTTATAAATTAAAAAAAAAAAAAACGAATGTCGAACTATTCTGAATTGAGTTGTGTCCAAAGCGAAGGATGTGTCAAGCTGTAAACCCTTCTTCAAAGCTCATGCATGGTCAACTTTGATGATAAGCCGCCTTCTTTGTCCCCACATAAAGGTAGCTAGCACCCATTGTAGGAGCTCACAACTGGTTTCAACAAAACAATTTAGAAACTGGAATGCGCATACATACAAGGAATGGTAGGGATCTTCATATTTAATGAAGAGAACAACTTGATTCTCCTTAAGATTCATATATATCTAGCCAATCAACGATGGACACCTTTCTAGTGATCATGTGAGCAATTGATGATCAACCGTAGAAAAACTTTTGACTATGGCAATTGGTATGCGTTGTCAAGTAGAATTAATGTCTATGGAAGCATGCAGAAGCATGGGCTAAATTAATGCTTTCTTTTTGAACGGGGATAGGATAAGGAGGAACAAAATTCACTATTTCTTACACAGACAAAATGAATATTCCTAAAATCCATAAACCCTTATTTAGATCAATGACCCCACATACACCCCTCCTAAGTCTCTCACTATGTGAGGCAAAATGGAGCTCACTTTTCATTTTTGAATATTCCTTTGTTTTCTGTACTTCAAAACCCAATTTTACTAATATATTTATATACAAGTCAAAATGGGTTCTCGGAATTAAACCCTAAATGTTTCTCAAGATTTAGTTAGCACAACTTAGTAATGAGTTTCATATAAATGAGTCATGCACCGACAAATACAAATATTATATAATCAGAAACTGGTAGAGAACATGTTGATCAGATTTTTCAGAAAAAGAACAAGTCAGAAATTCCTTGGGCTACAGGGATGTTATGTATATTATTTATTTAATTGGGGTCACTCGTGCATGTCAGATTTGGTAATTTAGAAGGAGGTAGTATATATATATATATATGCATCTGGTACATGGAGGACGTAGCCAAAGGTAAAAGTAAAAGTTGCATGGCTATAATTTCAAGGAACGTTCTTTTATATATTGGAAATAATAATAATGTTATTGGAGGAGGTGAGGAGAAGAGAGGACGTGTAGGTGTAGCAGGCGATTAATAATGAAGGAGAATATGATGATGATCAGCACAAATGGTGATGCTAAAAAATGAAGGGAAGGGTTAAGGGGGATAATAATTAAGATCTGAAAAACAAAGAAAGGGAAATGGTAGAGAGTTTCGATAAAGATAGTCGAAGCTGATGATGGAAGAGAAGTCTTCGAGGTTCATCAAATTTTGACCATCTTTTTTTCTTTTCTTTTTGTGGTTGATCACTAGTCTACTGCAAATGGCTTTTTCTCTGTCATTAATTTTTTTTTTTTTTGTATTTCTCTTTTTTCATCTTGATGTTGTTCATTGATGAAGGCCTATCTATCTATCTATCCATCTCTCTACCAGTACTAGTACTTCTCTCTTTCATTTGTTAGAGATCACCCACCTACAAATTTCTTGGGGAGTGGTAAAGAAGGCTGTAGCAAACTGTGAAAAAGCAAAAGGAAAGGCCACTCATTCGATTCTCTTTGGGAAGTGCTTCCATGCATTAAAAACCCATCAATCACCATTCATCTACCTTCATTATACTCTTCCTCCTCTCCTAACAACACCTACGTACGTACCCATTTTAATTATATATTAATTTTCTTTCTTTTTCTAGAAAATAAGATCAATGAAATACATATATTATAAAACAAAACATACAAACGTTTTAATCGAATTACATCTGTATTTATTTCACTATCTCCATCTCCATCTCCTTGTATGAGTATTAGAAAAGATGTATATAATATGTGTTTACGTAATGCGTGCTTGCAGGTTGCATGCACGTGAGCTGTGTAGAGAATGGAGAGATCTGTCTGTCTAATTCTAACGTCACCACGTTAATGATAAAGTTGTCTCTTTTCTTTAACTTTTTAGTCATCCAATATCTTTCTGTTGTGATCGTGAGTTCCCAAATGTCCTTCCTCCCCTACCGCCATCTCCACACTACTCTCTAATTATCTTCATCCGTCTCTATACCAGCTTAGTTTATCTGATAAACATTATCCTTTTTAAATTTATCAAGCGTTGAATTGATTAAATCACATTTGAAAACTATGATCTAGATGTGATTTTGATCCATCTCTTGAAATGTGGATTAATCGATTAAGATTAGATTGAATTTTATATAACCCTACTAAATTGATTGGTAGTGGGTAACCTAATCCTTTCTTGGGCCTTAACCCATTTAATGCTAGACTTTGATTGAACCTGGGCCTATCAACGGCCGAAAATGATTGCAAAAGATTTCATCTCATTAGTTTTTTCTGGACTGGCCCAATTAGCTTGTTGCTCAATGAGTGTCCGAAGACCAATCACTTAGTATTTCTTTGACTACAAAACCATGAAAATTATAAGAAAATAACAATAGCTTTTGAAGCACCAACTTACCTTTAGCTTATCCAGATAAAAAAGGGTAATGTACAAAAATATTAAAGTTTCAAATAGGTATTTAGAAATTTTGTCTATCCCTAGTTTTTTCTAATTGCATAATCAACAACTTTCATTTATCAAACTTGTTAACCTGCTGTAGTTGATGGATTTACTTATTGGGCGTCTTTTATTATTTCGTTGGAATTTTTTTTTGTTCACAGATTGAATTTGATTAGAAAAATCAAATAAAATATTAAATATCATAAAAATTTAAAAATATCTAAAATTTAGATATTTTCTCTAAATTTCTGATAAAAAAAGGGTAGAGAACATGTCTTAAAAGAAAGGGAGAGAGTACAAAAATTATTGGGTCTCAAACAAAGTCCTTTTCTGTCTTCCATTTCAGGGCTGAAGCCCAATGAAGTGGACGTGAAAGATACGGCCGATGAATCGAATCGAATAAAGGCCTCACTAAAAAGTTCCCGCCTGGATTTCAAACCCCCGCCCTATTAGGCTCTTAGCCGCTACGTCTTTGAGTCTCACACTCACACGCACCATTAGAAACAAAAAATAATAATAATTCCGATAATAATAAAAAAAAACAAAAAAAAAAAAAACAAAAATGCAAATCTCATTGCCACTAGTTTCAGAGGATTAAGCCAGAGAGCGAAGAAGAAGATGATGCAGAGACTGACCTCTAAATTTTGCTTGTTTTCCTCTCTCCATGGAATCTCCTGAGCCAACTTCCAAAGCTACCACTGGAGTTTCAGCTCCATCCACCACCTCCGCCGCCGCCAGCACTACCACCATTGTCACCACTTCAACAAGTTCTCCAGTTCAAGTAACCAGAGCATTACCTACAGTTTTATTTTTTATTTATTTTCGTACATATTCCATTTTAGGATTTGTAGCAACATTTGCATCTTTTGTGGATCTCGTTCTGCTTTTTTAGTTGTAAATTTGCTTTTAAAATTTTGTGAATTTAGGGTACATTGGATGTTTGACTGGAGTGAACTATAGTTCCTTCTTTTAGCTTTGTTCTAGGGCTAATTTAGGGTTTAAATTGATCTAATTTTGATCGTGGCATTGGGATTTGATGGGTAAATTTATATGGCGGGTGTTGATTTTTGCTTTATTGGGCAATTGTTATTAATTAATCTTCTATATGTGTCGTTTGGCTACTTATAGTTATCAACCAATAGAAAAAGTTTTTTGAAGTCTTTTGTTAGTACATTCAGAAATGAATGCCTCAATTCAAGTGAACCAATTATACACTACTTAGTTGAGTTAACTTCTTTTGTGCTAATGGAAACCAAATTAGTGGAAACTATAAAAATTTCGAAAACTTCCTTTTTTAATAATAAATATATATATCATAAACTCAGCAATTTCTTGTAACAATCAACTGAAGAACTTTCCATTAATTTTAATTGACTCTGTCATGCGCTGTGATGAATTAATTTGGTAGTGTTCGCTCTTCATTTCAGGAATCCCCTTTCTCTAATTTCTTAAGCAACCTATCTCCTATACCTGTCAAAGCTCCCCATGTATTGCAAGGGTTCTTGGGATTTAACTCTCCTCCGCTTGTGTTCACATCTCCACGTGTAAATGCACTTCGAGAAACAAGTTCCCTTAAAAGGTTTGAGATGCCTTCAATTTAAGATTTACGGCTTGAGCATTAGTGGAATGAGTATGACACTTTCATTTTTCTTATCAGGCCTCAAGGTCATCAGTTGGACATTGCAGAAATGTCTTGTGATGTTGATCAAAGCAGAAAATTTGCTGATGGTCCTGGTGATCTGAAGAAATCTGATTCCTTATTGGACAGTGGGTTGGTTGCTGATACTCATAAAAATGGTCATATGAAGAGCCTGGTGCAAGTTCAACCCAGCAGTTCCCCAGGGTGTGTTGATGAATACTTGGCCGATGATGCAGAGGTTGACTGCACAAACTCTACTTGTGCAGCCAATCTGAATATGAAACGACCTAACAATTTGTTTCAATCTTCTCTAAGTGGTATAACTGACTCAAAGAAAACAATGTCACAATTGGACGACAAAAATGAATTGAAGATGAAAGTGGATGTACCTAAGGCTACATCAGCCGAACAGAACTTTCAAGGGAAGTCAATATTTGATATCAAGCCAGTTAGGAGTAAAGAGGAGGAAACACGTGGAGCATTGCCATCTAATAAATACTCAAATGTTGAGTCTAACTTGTCTGTGGACCATGCTTCCAGTAAACAACAGTTTGAAGACTCAGGGGCTCAGGTAACCAATTATTTTAGCTTTCTTATGTCTAGTTAGGAATAGCGCCATCTTGATGTTTTGTACAAAAGATATGCAAGTTTTAGGAAACTCTTCTTTAACTTGCAGCATGCAGGGAGTGTCCATGGGGATGAATCCTCTTGCCCCCCGCAGTTGCTGCCTCTGCCATTGCAAATTGTTCAGACACATGAAGACTCTGAAGAGAATGCAGGAGCAGTCCCACATGGGCTTGATAGCACAATGCATGATCAGGAGGTCTGAATTAGCCAATCTCAAACTGATCTGTTTTTTTCTCACTTAATTATTTTTAAATTTTATACTAGCTAGTTTAGATGGAGTTATTTTAGTTCTTAAATTGGGAAGACTTTAGCATTGTTTATTATGTCTTTCCTTCGGAAGGAATACCTTTTTCCCTATGTTATTGATTTTCTTTGAGGTACATTATGTTCATTTGTAATGGAGAATACCAATTGCGACCCTTTTAGTCAGCTTGTTGTAGTTATATATATTTATTTTCTTTGATCTGTAAGGATTAAATTGAGGTTAGGTTATGTCTTTCCAGCCTACCTGTCCGCTTTTACTTAACATTGCCTATAATCTTGTCCATTAAAATAATTGTAAGTACAGTATGCAATCAAGGAAGTGCAATCTATGAAAGTCTATACTGTTTCTTTCTGGTTTTTATACTGAATATGAAGCATATTTAATTCTTTACATCAGGTGCTATGAGATTGAGTTGAGGAACTGTATTAAGAAATGTGAATTGGTGTAGATTTAGACAGTAGCTTGATATTGACTTATTTAACCAAGGGTTGACAGTTGACTTCAACCAGAACTCTTAAGCAGACCTAACATTTTCTATCTTTTAGGGTGCCGTCTTCGGTTAGCCAAATATTAGAGAAGATTAAAATGGATTGGGTGGGCCAATGTATCAAGATAATGATTATTTTGTTAAATAAGTGCAGGCTGGCATGCTTGTTAGAAAAAAAAAAGTGAGACATACGAGTCTGATAGAAAGTAACTTTGAACCCAAATTTTGTGTGAAAAAGGTCGTGGGAGATATAGGGAGGAGAGTTGCAGAATGTGACTGAACATAAGGTCAGCTAAATGCCAGGTGAGGAGTATTGATTTTAATAGTGAAATTCTCAACAAGAATTGAACCCTCGTGGTTGTGGTTATTGGTTGGGTTTTTCCATTGGGGCATTCTTCGATCTGTGCAATATAGATGAGGACATTGATGTGAAGGGGTGCCTTAAGTTAGCCAAATCTTGTTCTAGATGATATGGAGTTTGATTTCTTTTTTCCTTTGATAGGAAACTTTCTAAGTGGGCCTAATTTCTTTTGGGGACCTATTGGAGCAGTTCTAAGGCTGGAATATGACCTCCAGGTGAGGATCAGCAGAGCTTGGTCCTAAATAGAGAATGCCTTTTTATTTTTTTAATAATGAATTCTGCATTTATTTTTTTTAGTTTATTTTTTATTTTTTAATTTTTGGGTTAAGAACAAACTGTTAATAGCAATTGTTAATGGAAGCTAACATTGCAAGTTGGAACTTTTCTTCACTCTTGATTACCATGTTTGGCCTAAAATAACTCGTATAAGTACCCTTTGTATCAAAACTTAAATGATGAAATTCAGGGTGGAGGATGAATTCTCAATTTATTGTTTAAAACGTGCAATTGTTCTTAATGAAAAATACTGCATATTAAGCTTCATTAATCCATGGTTCTATAGAGAAATATCCACACTATTTACTTTTTGATGTCTCACTTGTAATTTGTTGTTGAGTCTAGAATTCTTTAACTGCAATTCTAATTTTGTGGTTTCTTTATTTACTCATTTAGGCAAGGGTTTCCTGTATTTTTTTTAGGGCAATAAAATAAGCAGACCTTTTTTATTTACTTTTATATCAAATCCTAGTAGGATTTTCTTTTTGCCGTAGAATAATTGAACAGTCAATGTAGGCCGGTCAGCATCAGCGTGGCATGAGTAGGCGTTGCCTTCAATTTGAAGAAGCTCAACCTAAAGCTACTGTGAATAGAAACAATCCTTCAAATCATGCAAACAATGTAACTATTTCAAGATCACCTGGTACCCCTGCTGAGAGCTTGGATTCATCTTATGTGGATATAAATGCAACTTCCGGTAAGAGGCAGCTGGTTAACTTGTCCCATCCTATAATCTCTCCACATCATACTGGAAAGTCTTCCTTAATTGTTTCCAAGCCTTCAGGCATTGGCTTGCATCTAAACAGCATTGTCAATGCTTTGCCCAAGGGTCATGCTGCAACTGTTGGTTTAAAATTAGCCAGTTCTGAATATGGGACGCTTGAAACTAAGGCTTCAATAGCTGTGAATTCTATGACTCCCGAATCATCTGACAACATAGGACCTTTAAATATGTTGCCTCCAATTGACCATCATGCAACTACACACGCTAAGAGGAAGTTTAATTCAGAGTATGCTGACAGTTTTGAGCAGTTTAGCCAAATGAGCCCCAAAAAGAAAAGGCAAGTTTAAATGTGACATTTAATAAATTTGATAGTCCATCTATTTTTCCTAGGCACTAAATTGTGTACTAATTTTTTCAGAAAGAAATCATCCAGCACCGTTGATGATGATGGTTGCAAACGTTGCAATTGTAAGAAGAGCAAATGCTTGAAACTGTAAGTGATTTCAAACGTCACACTTTCATTCTTGTATAATTCATTATGTTTTCTTTTAAACCATTTTTTCCGTTTTGTTAAACAGCTATTGCGATTGTTTTGCTGCTGGAATCTATTGTGCTGATTCTTGTGCTTGTCAAGGGTGCCTTAATAGACCTGAATATGAAGACACTGTTCTTGAGACACGGCAACAAATTGAATCCCGTGATCCACTTGCTTTTGCTCCCAAGATTGTACAGCATGCCAACAAGTTTCCAGTAAACCACGGGGTACTGAACCCTGTAAGTTCAATCTCATTATTATTTTTTTCTCCTCTAACGTACTTGGATTAACTTTCTTGATGGTATCATCATCTATAGGATGACGGAAACCGGTTGACACCATCCTCCGCGAGGCATAAAAGAGGCTGCAATTGCAAAAAGTCGATGTGTTTGAAAAAATATTGTGAATGCTACCAGGTGCAGCATTTTTCCACTGCCTGTATCATGGCACATTTCATATTATTCTCTCAGTTTAAACCAACTTGGTCTAGTAACCTGCTATATGTTAAATGGACTGATTATTAATGGTTAAATACTATTGTTGAGCTCATATCCACAAGTTTGAGCTTGTAGGTCAAGTTCTTTTAAGATTGATTCTGCATGCTCTGGTTTATCTTGATTAGGCTAATGTTGGATGCTCAACTGGATGTCGATGTGAGGGTTGCAAGAATGTCTATGGCAAGAAGGAAGGTGAGAAATCCTACTTTGCACCTCTAAACCAATTATGGCATCATTGTAAATCTCGTTTGGTGATAAAGTTGTGGTTTTAATCATTACAATATAGAGTTTGGTGATAAAATTTGTGGTTTTAATCATTACAAAATAGACAAAGTATGAGATACTCTTCATAATGCTGATTTTGGATGGTAATTCGAACCGACATTCAAAGGCTCATGGCTTTGCTGGTATGGCTACATACTATTTCTTGGTTTTGATTCATGCGAAATGATAATTTTTGGTTTTCTTTACTTAATTGAATCATGACTTAGGATTACCATGAAATATCACCAACATGTTTTCATGCCAATAAAATTGAGAATCTGTCACACTGGCAACTGAACGATGAATGTTTACGTAATATTTATTTTTTGTGATACAGAGTATGTTGCAACGGAAGAAATTTTGAGCGATAGAACTAGCAAGGAAATATCAGAAGAAACATTTGATGAGAAGCTAGAAATGGTGACAAACAAGAAAGGTTTCTTACATACTGAGTTCAATGACCCCTACAACCTGACTCCCGGAATCCTTTCTAGAAGATATGTTCCGTCACCTGAGTCTGATCTTACCATTTTATCATCTTATGCAAGAACCCCAAGATCCCTGCAAAATTCAGATAGTAATGACATGCTTCTGGAGACAAGTAAAGAAATACTGGACATGGGTTCTTTTGGTCAGAATACGGATTACAACAGCTCGGACATGACGGATCAATTCTCATCGAGACGTGATGCACTTGCTGATTTTTGCCATCTCACTCCACTGGTAGATTACCCTTCAAGGGCCATGGCCTCTTCAGCTTCATCTAAGGCAGCAGACAGGACAAATGTATCAAAACTCCAATTATGCCCTAGAAGTGGCTTCTCATCGGGTGGTTCCCTTCGTTGGCGTAGTTCACCAGTTACCCCAATGACTCAGTTACGTGGAACTAAAAGTCTCCAGGCGCTTGACTCTGACAGCGGGCTCTGTGACTTTCTGGAAGATGACACACCTGAGGTTTTGAAAGATGCATCTACTACTCCCACTAAATCGGTTAAAGTAAGTTCCCCAAGTCGCAAGCGAGTTTCACCTCCTCATAGTCATGTGCATGACCTTGGGACAAGCTCTTCAGGAATCTTGAAAAGTGGCCGTAAGTTCATATTAAAAGCGGTGCCGTCTTTTCCGCCTCTCACGCCTTGCATCGATTCCAAACGAAGCACCGATCAGAACAGAAGCGATTTTCAAGAAAATAAGGAATAGCAGCAAATGATTGATGCACAAGTCATGCGAGGTAAGCCATCTTGTAAAATAGCAAGTTTTCCGGTGCTCCATCTTTTATGCTAATCCTTATTTGTCATTGGCTTCACTATACTCTTTCAGGTCGCAGTGGTGTTGGGTTATTACGAGCCGAGAAGTTTAAATCTTTGATTCAACTTTCATGCCCGGTTCAGAATCGGAGACCTCGTTGAGCTGGGCAAATATTTGATGTGTGATTGTTACATCATCACTTCGTTGTGGTATAAAGGTATCACTGTGGCCTCGTTCCAGAGCAGGGTTCAGTCGAAAAATAGATATTGTAACTGCATCACCATCTGTAATCTTGTCCTTCCATAATTCTTTTCTGTCTTGTTTAAATGTTAGTATTTCTTTTTTAATATTTGTTTCATATTTTCACGCTTGGAGGAAACTCTTCTATGGTGTCCCATTCAACAGGGCAAAAATAAAGTTTTCCGGTCACCAAATACTGTTGAAAGAGTTTTTGTAGCTTTATATCGTTCAAATCTGCATTTCCTTCATTCCAACATTGTTACCGTCTTTTTAAAGTATTGTTGTCTTGTCACTCATTTTAAGCACAATTTGCCTGAAGAATCATCACTGATGCTTCTGTTAAATATATGATATGTTGCTCGCTTTTTCTTCAGTTTTGATTACTTGGGTTGGCATTGTATTCATGCCGCTTGCCATCAGACCTTGCCTTACTGTGGGGTTTTGAAAATCAGAAATGCAATTTGCCCTTTTGGATCATGTTCTATGTCATCTGACATACAGCCAATCAACTAAAAGTTTGCCGTACTTAAAAAATTTACGTAGTAGTGCGTCTTGACCATTTGCAAGAGTGAGATATAAGAGTTTATCATATAGAAGAACCAAGACCGTAGCTAGACTATAACGAGGCCTGAGACTTACAACTGTGACCCCTAACGATTGCTGTCTCATCTACAAATAGCCTTGAGCGAACTGATAAAGCTAGAATAGCTATCTTTGTTTATCATGTTTGCTGGCTTCAGCGATTCTGGATTTCGGTCAATACTCAATACAACAGAGCTAAACCATGTTTTAGGTTTTTCAGAGTTGCAACACTTTCTAAGCAACACATGACGCGAAATTCTCGCCGACAGATGTTTGCGCAACTTGGGCCGTTTAATAAGCCCACCCACAATCAACTTTTATTATGAAATTTAAGATACACCTGCTGTTAAGGCACATTACAGACACAGATACTTTTAAGTTAATAATTCACCCAAGCAAAAAAATTTCCTAAAACCAAAAAGCAAATGGGATTCATCTTACCAGGCTCCACGTCAACCAGAAGAACAGAAACTACGAGTACAAATCCCTTGGTAGCCAGCAGATTAACCCATATTTAAAAAGTTTATTTTTGACCAAAAATAATATATATATTGGAAAAGTAAAATTAACATGGAATGATAAGTCAAACCATGCTGCTATACCATATACCCCACACCAATATCTAATCTAGTGCCTTCTCTAATCCTTATAGGAAATCTGACAATCCTTCTGTATCCCTTCACTGCCTTTATTACGGTTGTCAACCGTCAAGCCCCAATCGGGCTGTGAGCCAATTACAGACCTCCTCCATCTCTTGCGGGACCGTATAATGACCCAGCCTGCATCATAATTATGAAGATTATAACTGCTATTTAACTTGTCATACCACAGGCAGCTGCACACGAACATGCAAATTCACACACGCATGCAAACATGCACACATGCATTCACACATGATAGTTGGAATCATTTCAGTACCCGTTATAGCTTCTAAATGTAAGATTGCAAAATCCTACTGAATTTAAGGTCTGCGCCGATCTCTCTCCATGTCTATATGCAACCACATCATCGCCTTCAAGGAAAATAGGAATTAAACTTTGAGCATATAGAAAGCAATTTCTTAAACGTTGTAGAAATGTAAAGCAGCAATCTTCATTTAACTACTCATGTTTCCAACATTGACGCAAAATAAAAAATGAGCTTTGCTACTGGTACCTATGGCTTCTGGGTGTATATAATATAAGTGTTTGTACGTCATGTATTATGTCGGTGCCTCACATTTTTTACTGTTGAGTACAGGATTGTTGATGTCTTTGATAATAGGTACTCTACTTAATTTAGAACAGACTATTATCACAATATTCTGAAGATATGAAAAGGCTTTAAATACATAATTACCATGGTTTAAGAGACTCTTTAAATTTAACTCTTTAGTCTTCATTTTTTTTTTTTTTTTTTGTGACCCAAACCTCCCTCACTCTTTCCTATGTTCATTGAATTCTAAACTCCTTCAACCCAGAACTCTTTGGTCTACATCAATTCACAAATCCAAACAAGGAGCTATTGCTGAAAAAAAAATTCGACTATAACAAAGTGAAGACTTTCCCTATTATTGGGCAATCAAATTTACAGTCTGACTTTGGCATATTAGACAATGAAGAGCTTATTACGAATAAAATGAACAATTATCATTCAAATTTCAGAAATGAAAATAAATACCTAAACCATGGCAGATCAAAATGGGCAAGGATGCAGCACGCCTTCCAGCATCACGTGATCTTTCCATCCGGCTTTTCAAGCTCCTAAAAACAAAAAAACTGGTGAGCTGAATGAATTGGCTAACTGTCTGAGGACACTTGTGTTTTAGATAAGCTGGTGTGTGCTTGTCCAGGTTCATGTAAGAGAAATCAAACCTTGAACATGGTAGCCAGCCACTTAAACCCAAAATTGCACTTAGGTTAACTGAATAGAGATTTCCGTTCCCGTACTGTCCTAATATGCGACAAGTAGCAGAGTAGAGTGCTGTTGCAGCACCCATACTGAAGCCACCAATTCCAAGTTTGACTGCAAAATAGTGATATAATCATTGGGTTGTCATAGAGTGCCTATAATACATCTTTAAGTATGCAATTCGAACATGATAACCAGAAGCTTGTTTGTTCAGATGGCTACATTGTTAAACATGGGTACACTTCATATACCTTTTAATGTATTAAAAAAATTTAAACAATCTAATACGGTTTACAGTTCTTTCTTCTGTTTTCTTTAATCTCTCTCTCTCATTCAAAACTTCCCAAATCAAAGTGTCACAACATCTTTGTTTAAAGAAGGGCAGAGGAATCTTGTAGTACACAAATCATACCCATAAAGGGCTATGGATGAGATTTGTTTATAGAAAGATCAAACTATTCTCAAGACAACTTGAATGGGCTCACTTAATTGGCACTATAACCACTAGATTCCATTAAATGTAACAAAATGACTCTATTCACTACAATGGAAAACAAAATGAACAACCATAGGGAAGGGAAGGTGAAAAAGAAAACAAAAGAAAATAGATGACCTCAAACTTTTCCAACAAGAAAAAAAGTGACAAGTTCACCTCAAAGTACTCAGAAATGCTATAAACCATTTATTTTTTCTTCAGTGGAAAAATTTTTTAAACTCTGCTGATCCAATGTTTCCTACAGGTATGAGAACTGCTCTGATATATTTGAACTCTGTTTAACAATATTTATCTGATAGGACTAAGTACTAAAATCTTTAGACTAGAGGCTTAATATTGCAGAAGCTACCAGGGAAAAACCTACTGTCAGAAGGCTCTGTTGACAAAAGATTAGCCACATGTGCTGCTGAAGCATCTAACCCCTCCAAATCATCAGGAGCATCTTCCGAAAGCTCTCCCATATCAAACCCTGAAATAAAAATTATCATGCTATTTATACCTATCAAACATACACATTAAATTCTTTTGATACAATAAAGATTTCTAGTTGGACAAAATTTGGAGTTGGAAATAATACAAGTTTAAAGTTTTCAGCCATGGGTTTGCATAACAAATTGTTTTGTTAGCAGAGATAATGAAAACAGTTCAAGACAATAGAAATCTTACAAGCAGTGCAAGGATATCCACCAAATATTGCCACTGGCCTGGTAGGAGCAGTAGGGCAAATCCACTTAATCTGCAACATTAATTTTTCAACCCGTTATTATTAAGGAAGATCATCTATCAACCAAAACTCTTAACTATAAAGATTAGGGTAAACAGTGATGCATGTTGCATGCGCATGCAAATAGAAACAACTAACAAAGCATGTTTATCCTTACATTTGGAAGAGGAAGGGTTTCCAAGAGCTGGGACCAGCTGAAAAAAAAATGGCATAAAACTTCATCTTAGCCTCTATCAAATACCAACTATAAAAGTTTTGACTGGCATTAACATGCTAAAAGATAACATATCAGAGCCATAGATTGGTTATCACCCTTCAAGAGGTCTGAAGACATTATAATATAATGGAAGAATATCCTTACCCATCTAAATTTGGGACCACAGTCAAGTTGAGCACAGACCTTAACAACTACCTTGTAAGTCTTACAACATGATAATATAAATGTCTCAGCTAGATTTGTGTCTTGCCATATTTTAGAAAAATATGAATAAAATATACTTAGTCATATATATTTTATCATTTCGGATTAGTATATTTCTGTCAGCTCAAGTGAAAGGACAATGAAGCTAGTGAAGAAGTGGTCCCCTATTCTAAGAATTGGCATATACAGTTTTCAAATTCGTGGAAGCTCCAATATGCCTTAGAATCAATATACAGAGGATAGAGGAAAATGACAAATATCATATTTAGTTAGTTTATAGCACCAATGCTCTCTCCCATCAAATCAGTCACTGTGAGAATCTTCTAGAAAGGGAAGTAGAGTTCAGAAAGTTTAGGGAAGGCCATATTTCTTCACCAGAAAAGAACAAGACATTGACATTCTTTAAATAGCTTTTATTTATTTACGAACAAAACAAGTCCACCATTCTCACACAAGGTATATGCTTAATATAAAAAGAATAGAGAAGAGAATCAAACTTCATGAAATGACATTTACAAGCAGGAACAGTAGAGATGATTATTGGCAGCTCAAAGTCTTCTTCTTGCATTTTGTTTATCCATGCATGTACATGGAACCATAGTTTTTTAAAATAAAAAGGGTGATATTAACAATATAAATTACAGATTTTTTTTTTTTTAACTTCCAATTTACATTACAGAACCAACTTAAAAGATCAGGCTATCCCAACCAGAATTTCGAATGCAAACCAATAACATAATTGTTAAAAAAATTGAATCAAGAAAATGGTAACGTCAGAGAGACATAACCGATAAAAAAACTAGCATAATACCTTGATCCCTTATCACCAAGGCCATGCAGCCAAACTATGGTAGCCTGGTGCTTGCCCTTGGGTCTAACCACATGAGTCCTTCCAAATTCAAATGTTCTAGTGCTTCTACTACCTGAAATGTTGCAATTATCAATACTCAAAAGACAACACAAAGAAGGGACAGAACCAAGAGAATTACTGATTACTAATCGATAGATACACCTCACAAACACAAAGAAGAAACACTTCAACAGGACAAAAGACTAACCAGAACCCGTAGTGGAACCACTGTAGCTCATTATATACTACCAAAATAATCACAGTGCGCAGAACAGTTGTTGCAATGTTTAGGTTGAGTTTCTGCAATGAAGACAACAAATATTGATTACCTCTATTTATACAGATATGGAAGGGTGAAAAAGGAATATAACATGTCAATCTACATCTACTGTTTGTTGCTTACACCAGTTATACACTGCCAGAAACCTTCCAAAGAAACTATCATGAAAGTGAAAGGCACCCGAGTAAAAGGCAAGGGAGAGATAAAGAAAGGGACAAAAACACAAAAAAAAGCTATCACTCTTTGTGAGGAAAGAATCTACAAACGATCAAAGCACATCAAATGCTAAAAAATGAGCTAAAAACAGTCTTTAGGCTGCAATGCAGAGAGTGAAAGGGAATCAATGCTCGTGGACAGTGGACAAAGTAAAGCACTTCGACTACAACAGAATATAAACCCAAATATGCACAAAAAAAATCTCTCTCTCTCTCTATCTCTCTCTTTTTTTTTTAAACATATAATTAATGTTTGATGGATACCCATTACCCAGTAAACATCAAGTTAAAATATTTAGTTGTTGAATGAACTTACCAAGATCTGATAAAAATGGAGAAGTGAAGTTTGAGGGTAACGTTACCAACCTGGTGTGGAACCAAAAAAAAAAAAAAGACAGAACTACAAAAGTATATGAGCTTTTCACTTCCCCCTCTCTTTCTCTCAATATATATTTGCCTTTCTTCGTTTCCCCATAAGTTTCTTTTACACTCTTTTGTCTTTGTATTTGCTTGTTCATACTACTACATTCACAGTGAAACCCCAAGCAAGCACATTCATAGACAGACAGCCAACAGACAAGCTAAAGTAATAAAGTCCAAAAATTGCTAAGTCATTTTCTCATTCACACTTCTTGTCTGAACTATCAATTTCTATGACCAAAATGTCCTTAAATTTTGCCCCCATTTCAGCCTTCTCACAGTCTCTTGATTAAACCTAGGATTTTTAATGTGGGGTCTGTTAAATCATTTTGAAATTTTTTTCAAACAAATTTTTAATTATTAATTATAATTTCCATAAGATGTTGTATAATGATTAATGTTTAAGCACAAATACACGTGCCATTTTTATGAAGGCATTATCAGATTTGAGGAATAATTCGCGGGACCATTAATTTCTTCGAATATCATCTTCATCTTATGTCACAGGTGATGAGATCAACATCAACTTTCAAATGTTTAGCATAATTTTTCATTAACAACAAGCAAGAGAAAAAAAAAATTAGCATTTTGGCCAAGTCTTTGAAGTGTAGACGCAGAAAAGAAAAGAAAGACAGACAGCTTTTTTACAAATTGGCGTCTGCTTCTGCTTTTAGAAAAGTATTTTCTCTTTAGTGTGGAATAGAATGATGTGGATAATGCACATCTTAATCTTTCTTTGTTTATTTTGCATGGGGCTGTCATCCATGTATGTAATGCAACTATCTAAAGCAGTCATTACACCATCAAATCCATTCTTTGTACATATAATCAGAGGTTCAAGGGTCACTAATATATAAAAGTTGGGAAATGAAAGGTTAAAGCTTCAAGTTGGACATACCCCACAAAAAATAAAAGAGAATCATAGTTATATCCTAGAAAAATCTTTTGCATATAGAAAGTGGCTACTGCCTCTGGAATAATCGCCAAAATGGGCCTACAAGAGATTTTCCCACTAGCTACAAGTTACATTGTAATAATTATTATATAGTATATAGTTATAATGAACATATGCTGATGCCACTACTTTGGTACTAAAGAAAAAGTCCAGATATTATAATATGATTACTGCTTCAGAATGGTTCAATTTGGCGATTAGACTAAAAAGTTCCATTTTATTAATTTGGTCATGTCGGGGAATTTTTCGAAATTTTCAATTGAACTCTTTTGAAGGGTGGGTTCAATCCAATTTCTTCATTTACAGTGTAATGTGGCCGTGATCAGTTTATGCCAATTTTATACAAGTCAGAAGGGCTTCTTAAACAAGTGACGGAGGAAAACACGTGAAGAAGAGGATCCAAGAATTTTCCGTACATTGCAGGCATTTATAATAATAATGCTAGTGGGATTTTACAGCAAAAAAAATAAAAAGTTGGATTTGATTAGCACAAAGTTTTAGCTCTTCGTTAGGATGTTTTGATGTGAAATACAAAATTGCATATCATTATTTGATTTGGCACAAAGTGGCTATCTAATCAAAGCTTATTAAATAAAATAAAACACACAAAAGTTTCAATTTCCGATTAGCCCATCTGAAATGCCTTCCGAACCCAATCATCATCTTTTGTTTCAATCTTAGTGGAGTCAGAATCACCATTATCATTCCCTATAATAATGATGGGTAAAAAACAATCCTTAATTGATTGATTCTGCTTCGCTACCCTTATCGATGATGTTGAAACTTGAAAGTGCTCAGCATTGCACCCATGAGGTCATGATGACATTGAGAGAAATGCGTGCTTCATGCTTGTAAAATTGTAATATACCTATCAATCTATTAGGTTATCTGATAAAATAAATAAATTAATTATGAACGGTGAGGCATGCTTGAAATTTAATCAAGAATCTATATAGCTGTATGCATGTATAACCCTGTCCATCTCTGTATTTTTCTGCTTCTTGCACGTTGATGAAACAGAGACCTACTATTATTCCTTTTTTTTTTTTTTTTTTCCATTATTGGTATTTGGTAGTCAGTCATATCATGCATGCAATGCAATACACCTCAGGCACTCCTACCTAGCCTAGCTATATATATGATTAAACAATGATTATTCTGTCATTTTGTTACAAGTAAATGCATAGATTTTGGCCAAATACTGCCAACTTTTTCCCTAACTTGTTTATTTAATTGATGAAGCTGAAGCATGCATGAGGTTGGTTTGTTAATTTTCATTCAATCTTATCAAGTGTCTCTATTGATCTCCACCTGCCACCTCCATAAGCTTCCTTTTGTCACTTAATACGCCATTTTCATGCCATACTAGCAATATCCACTCTGCCCATTTGCAGACTTATCTGTTATTCTACTTTTACTCTTTCATTTTCACTATCAGGATTTCTGACAATGACATACAAATGCACCTATATTTATATTATCTCCCATGGAAACTTGGAACCCTCAAGTGGACTGTCCATCCCACTAACTTCGACTCACATAAATGGCTGCCTGGGATGAATTCAAGAATCCCAATTAGATTGTAACCAAGTTTGACCCTCATGTAGACAAACCCACCGATAAAACGACAGCAGCACGTTGCTTCAAAGTGTCTGATTCAATCCTCTCATGGGCGTCCTTAGTTTAATGTTCAGGTTATAGAAACTGAAAGAAATCATATTTTAAGATGGGAGTATAGATCCTCTGGCAAATCAAAATTTAATGTCTCATTATTATACATATAAATCGTGTACATGGTGGAATAAAACTTAGCCTCTCTATCATAGTCAAGTGGCGTGTGCAACTGACTAGAATTTTGAAAATTCTCTTCTCCTGCGAGTAATTTGATATATTCGAAGTTCAAACTTAATTTTTTACCATTGGTAAAACACGGAGTTTCCATCAATATATGATTCTGAATTAGCCTCCATCATCTTCTTCATCAGCTGATCAGCACTTTCACGAGCTCTTGCCGATCCCCTTATTGAAAGATCGGCCAGCACAGTTGAGAATTCCTGTAGCCTCATTGCATCTCTCACACAGCCCTCGCTTTCATCAAACAAGCGAATTAGAATTTCAGCTGCACCCTCCTTACTAAACATGCATCTCCCTTTTAACACATCCACCATTGAACTCACTATCTGATCGGTTTTTTGTAAAGCATTCAGTCCTTCATCGAACCTAGCAAGAAGACCCAGAACAGCAAGTGAAGTTCCAGCTAGATCCTCACCCCAGGTACCTTCTACAACCTGGATTAGCGCCAAGACAGCTCCTGATCGGACAGCTAGAGTGCAGTTCCCATGGAAACGCACCAGCTCTGCCAAAGAACTAAGGACGTGATGAACAGAAGGTCCACCAGGTGCCGAAAGCGACTTGACCAGCAGCTGTATGGTGCCTGCTACCCCAAACTTTGCCTTGTTTTTGTCTAGCATTGCCAAGCTGCAGATCAAAGAGGAAGCTAATTTGCTGGATTCTGGGGAAGTTGGGTACTCAATTACTGAGTTGAGATGATAAATGGTTTCAAACTCTGCCAGAGCTTGCTTAAGGTCAGGATTCAAGGAGAGATTGAAAAGGATGGATAATGAGAGAGCTTGGATGACCGAAGAGGATGATTTTGAGAGCTCAAGAAGGGTTGATATTGCTCCATCTGTTTTTGCTACCAAGCTCCTATTTTGGGGACTGACCTTGGTGATGGAAGCTAGGTTTTGAAGAGCTTTCTGTTTAACTTCATCAGAATATGATTGCGCCTCAGAGAGACAATCAATAATGGTTTCACGAAGACGAGAAGCTGACATGACTTCGAAGAGCAAACAATATTTTCAGAATGCAGAACAATTACTACACTGAAACAGTCTATTAAAGATCACCAAGGAGTTCCAGGTTTAGTTAACCATTCATGTAGATGGTTCCAATGTTCAAGAGCATTGGAAAAACCTTCATGACTTGGAATGCAAGTGTTTCCAAGGTAACAAAGATTGGACTCATTCCAATATTCTACTAATTTAGGATTTAACGGAAAATGGGAATGGAAAAGTAAATTGTCTATTTCTAGTCGGCATATGGCTGGCGGCAACAAGCATCCAAGCAATTGGAGCTACCAAGAAACAAATAAACAGGCTAATCGTAAAAATAAAAAATAAAATAAAATCCAAGAGGAACAGTCACCAAAAGTGCCAAAATTTGTAATTTGTGGATTATTCATGACAACAATTATGTGTACGAAAAACTATTACGCAGAATACAAAGGGCAGAAGAAGTTAAGAAAACAAATGTTGAACACCTTATTAATCATCAAGGTTGACAATATTTAGGGAGTATGAAAAATGAAATTTCTTTATGTAAGCGCGATGACAAATGAACCTCAAAGAAATCAATCACCATCATAAGGCACTCATTTGTAACACCCTGGACTTACAACTTGAATAGATTAGAACATCCACATTACAATCACACAATGAAGAGGATATAAAGAAGGTGATAAACAACACATAAAGATTATTCAAGGAAAAAAAAATTGAAGAAAGAATCAAAATGTAGCCATCTATTATTTTATAACGCATGGAAGAGGACTAAAATGAATCCCGTGGTCCATTAGATGACCAGGTCATAAATCCAAAATCACCGACACAATAAACTCAATAAGTATCCACAAAAAAGAACCAGAACAAGATGGCGTTCTGGCTAAAGAGGGTAACAACCAGTCTGCTTAGCAATTAATCAAACTTCATTCCAGTAATAAACTAGGAGGCAGGATCAATGATGGCCATCAGGGGGACCTCCAGCCCCAACCACTTCCAGCTGTAGGAGCAATGAAAATACAAATTAGATAAAGTTAAGTAAATTTACCAAATATGTTGCTTTATAATGCCAGCATAGAGGAGCACGTGGTGGGTGGGAGGATTCATTCACTAAATGAATAATTTACCATGAAGTATTGAGAACAGACTGGGCATTCGTGCGGCTTGCCTTTCTCCAACCAAAACCATACAACATCATGCTCAAACTCTACGAATTAAAATAAATTGGAAAAGACGATCAATTATCAATACTTTAGAATCAAGCACAAATTATATCAAAGCAAACAAAAAGGCATGAAAAGGGAAAGGCTTTACCATCCTCACCACCAGGGCATCCAACTATTCTTTTGTCAAAGATAGACTTCACAATAGCAGGTGCTTCCTGTCAACCATATTACCATCACAATTTCATCAATCAAAATTCTATAAATAAAACCAAATAATATTTGATTAATCAATTATATCATGCACACAAATTCCACCTAAATCTGAGATGACAAATCATTACACGAGATGAGATGAATAGATACAAACCTTGGTACCAAAGGGGCCAACCGGATAATTGATTTCAAGAACGTTCCTTCCCTACATACCAAACAAAACCAATCAAATAGGTTTTTGTAAAACGAAACTTATATGTGCAATCTCATTAAATATAAAATAAAATACAACACCTGAAGCTCAGCTTCGAGTTCCTCGAGCTCGTGTCCAGTGGCAATGGGCATTAGATCCTCAACCTTTTTTCTCAAATTCATATCTAACACACAATGAAATTTCTTTTTGCGTTAATTAATTATTAATGATACATTTTGGTTGAAAATTAAGGATGTTATGTTACCGGAAGCGGCGGAGACTCGGTGAGATAGAAGAGTTGGAGTGCTGAGAAACGGTGTCGTAGAAGAAGGAGAGATGAGAGATCGTCTGAGGGTAGGAGTAGAAGGTCGCCATAAAGCAGCAGCTAGGGTTTTCAGATGAGCTGACGATGATGATCTTCTCCACATTTTGTTTGCAAATGCAAATGATCCAATTCCCTCCTCTCCCCTCCATTTCACTCCTCTCTCCGCCTTTAACTGTTGGCAACGATTGCTATTTACACGTGTTACTGAACACTATGCTAGAAAGAGAAAAACCGGTACCGGAAATTTTGGAACAAACCTACTGCACTTTGCCATTAATATATATTTTTTCCCTCTATTTTCAGTATCATCCTAATAAAAATATAATATTATTCGGATAAAAAATTAGAATATAAGATTTTAAAAGTAGCTTATTAGAAGATAAGACCTTAAAAGTGATTATTCTCTTACTTTCATCAGTCAAAATTTTGATTAAAAAAATTTATTTTTATTTATTTTAATAATATCTATAATTAAATCCATGCATCTCAAAGTGTACAATAATATAGTTTTATTATTTAAAGAAATCAAATTAATTTATCATAATAATATATGATAAACAACTTTCCAAATGTCTAACATTACTCTAATTTCACATGTATTACTTTTAACTTAAAAACACAATAGGTAACCCTTTTTTAGTAGAAAATATTCTTCACAGTAATCTTCTCCCGGGCAACAGCATATGAATACCATTATATGTATATAGCCACCACACTACTACGGTAGTCTCCGCAAAATAAAATTTCATATTACCAAAAAAGCATCATCTCTCATGGCCGTACGTCTGGAACTCATGCAAGTCTGAAAATAGCTGGGTCCATATTTCCTAGTGTAGGATGTTTTTACACAATACAAGCAAAGCTTAACACTTCGTGCAAAACTCAGCAGAGCCTCGCCACGCTCAAATTGGTCTGCAAGTCAACCAAACTCTGCAGTAACAGATTCTGCAATTTTTTTTCCGTCTCTCAAGTAATATCCATTATTCAAAGTACTATAACGGCACACCAAATCTGAATCTAGACCCAACTAGATATTCAACAGCTAACTAACAATAAACTCTGGCAAATACAACCGGAAACCGACATTTAAGAGTTTAATACTTGAAAAGTGCCACAGAGCAGCCCGTCATTGTAACACAACATTCGCTCGTCAGTAACATCACCCTAATTAAATCTGTTTCACCGTCCTGAATCTGGAGAACCATCGTCATATGATACCAGGCCCTTCTTCCCATCTGGACTTCCAGAAGATGATTTCGACCTTGCTCTGCTTGTCTGTTTGGGTGACTGAGTGTCCAATGAAGACGAGGGGCTCCTACTTCGAGAAGGTGACCTTCGCCTCTCACTCCGTGGAGACCCACGAGATCTAGACACCTCAACTGGGGAGCGGGAGCGGCTTTTAATGGGGCTGCGGCTGCGGCTATAACGACGACTTCGGTAGGGGGGGCTACGTGACACAGATAGACTTCGAGTTCGGCTTCTCCTGCCCCTATACCTGCAAACAGGTGCAACAATGAACCAAATCAACAGAAATCAAACGACCAAAATGAAGAAAGCAGAAACCTCATATATGCAGAGCAATACTTGAACATCTTGAATTTAAAGTGCCACTTTCAAACGAAGATTGTGAATATGATAAGAAGGGATACCTTGGAGGAGTTCTTCCTCTTGGTGGACTTCTGAAGCGCCTAGGTGAGTACCTTCTGTAACTTGAATACCTAGAAGAAACCATTCACAAAGCATAATCAGTCACACCACTTCATACATCAACATGATTAAAAATGCAGCCTCAAATCATTGAAAAAATGCAGGAACAGTAACACCTCAGAAAGAAATTAAATATTTGAAAACAAATTAGCTGGCTACTAACCTGTCACCTCTGCCACCATAACGATAAGACCTGACAGGAGAACGATCTGGTGATGGGGTTCTGTATCGTCGAGCATAAGAGTAACGCTGACTGAAACCCCGGCCCCTTCTGATGCGCTTCGGAGAACCATCAGGAGAAACACTTCTGGACAAACTTCTTCTATCAGGAGGAGATCTAGGTCTACGAATAGGGCTTGGGCTCCTTGAATAACTGCGACGGTTTACCCTGCTTGGAGCCCTAATTGGGCTCCGACTAATGCTTCTTCTAGGAGCCCTGCCTGAGCTTCTGCTAATGCTTCTTCGAGAAGATCTAACTGGGCTCCTGCTCACACTTCTTCGAGAAGATCTAACTGGGCTTCTACTTATGCTTCTTCTTGAAACTCTTATGGGACTTCTGCTGATCGATTTCCGTGACAATGTTCTTGGAGGGCTTCTGCTTGGGCTTCCTCGAGATAGGGATTTTACAGGACTCCTACTCAAGCTTCTTCGAGAATGGGCTCTCACTGGGCTCTCGCTGATACTCCTTTCTCTTCTGCCCCTCAATGGGCTTCTACTTATGCTCCTAGCTGGGCTCTGGCTGCTGCCATTTTGAAGAGGACTCCTGCTGATACTCCTCCTCTGTTGAGGTGGGCTTCTACTCACACTTGGAGTCCTGCCCATATTCCGGTTAGGACTAACACTGGGACTCTTGCTCAGACTCCTCCTGGGACTAATACTCATACTTTTACTCATGGTCCTCTTAGGACTCATGCTTCGGCTCCTGCTCATCAACTTTAAATAAAATACCGGACCGGGAAGAATCGGTAAGCATAAAGAATAACTGAGTGAGAAGAAGGGAAAGTAGACCTAGATTTGCCTGGGTGATCATCTACCACATCAGGTTGTCTATCTGTACTTCTGCTGGAATTAGCATCTGCATCGATGCCATTGCTCCGCCGATCTCCATTTTCCCTGGGAGTTTCTTCACCCTCTTCCTTTTCAAACATATCACCCTCGTCCCTCTTTTCCTGACGGAGAGAAGCAGCTTCTTTTTCCACAACTAGAGCAGACTTATTCCCAACTGGTTATTATTGCACAAAACAGAATATCACGGTATTAAAGTTCTGAAGGCATTCAAATATTTCGCGAATACAAACAATGTCCAAGCACAATCTTAGGGTTTTAACGATTCATCTACATCCTAATTAAATGCCAGGCAGAAAGTAGAAAATCCCCAACAATTAGCAGTCTATAGATCTGTGCAAGTTTTTTTGGCTAAGAACTTTATATAGTTTCATAGACTCCAGCTCCCATTTCCCAAACCCTTTGCTTAACATTAAAAAATGAAAAATGGTAGTAGTTTCCTGCATGGCTGCACTTAACAGACATTTTGATGACACATGAAACGTCAGGTTCTATTTGCAAACTCAATTTTGTATAAAACCCAAACCTCATTCTATGCAGAAACCCAAACAAAGAAACAAAACTAAAACACAAATATGAAGAAATGAATGGTTGTCACTTTTTAATTGAATAAAACCAATAATCAATCAATAGGACAATGTAACAGCTAAAAACTAACTGGGATAATACCTGCTTTCTGAGAAGAGTCTTTTCTTTTTCTATCTTTTCCTTGAACAGCAAGATCATCATCTTCCGAGCTACTCCCACTTTTACTATCACTTTCAGTATCCGAAAGACTATCTGATGACCTAGTAAAAAAGGAAGAATCGAGAATTTCAGCATAAAATACAAACTAACCACCCCAGGTTTGGCTCATCCACAATGCAGAAATGAATTAAAGTACAACCTTCTTGATCTGCGCTTAGATCTCTTTTCACGCTTCTTCCGCTTTTTATCACGCCGTCTATCTCTTCTCTTCCCACGTCTGTATTTCTCCCGTTTAGAAGATCTCTTTCTCTTTTTACGCCTGTAATCACTTGAAGAACTAATATCAGATGATGAGGACAAAGATGAGTCAGAATCGCTATCATCAGATTCAGATGAATCAAACTCAGATTCTGAGGAACTCTCTGAATCAGAGGAATAGTATCTTCTTCTCTTCTTCCTCTTGTCTCTTGATGATTTCTTCTGCTTTCCCTTCCTCCGTGGCTCATGGCTATTACCATCCAAGGAACCATCCCTCAATGGTTTCAGTTTGTTTCCCTTCTTTTTATCTGCAAATAGAAACAAACCAATTAGTACATCATAATAATAATTGATACTCAAATAATAAAACAAAAAAAAAAAAAATTATTACCATCACCAAATTCACCACAATTGATTATCTTCACTGTTACGGTTGGTCTCCCTTCTTCGTCACCAGCATTTTCAATTTTTTCCAATACCTCTTTTCCCTGCACAAGCTCCCCAAAGACTATATATTTCCTGTAAAAAATGACAATGAAAGCAGACCAAGTAATCTGGAAGTGAACAACATATCCTATATACCAAAACAGAATATACATTGGCAATAAACTAAATAAAGTAAAGGGAACAGAAGCGATATTTAAGCTGAAAACTGTTTATTATTTCTTCCTGCAAAATAAGATCATGTCAATAAACAGAAAAAAAATATATATTCCACTAACATACCTGTCAAGATTATGATTAGCCTTAAAGGTGATAATGAATTGAGAACCTAAAGTGTCACGATCAGCAATAGACATGGATAAAAGGCCAGGTCCATTATGCTTTAGCCTGGGCAACTCATCTGAAATTACAATCACAATTACTACTCGTTACCAACAAAAATATTATTGGAGGGAACTTGTTTGTATAAATCATAATTATATCACACTAAAATACATCACATTATACCTAAAAAGGCATGCTATCAAATTTTAATAGCTTTCTAAATGCATCTTTCATACATCATTTATGAATTTATTTGACTTTTTTTAGCAGTTGAGGGAAAGAAATTTCAGTAGCAACTGAAAATCAAACTGCTTAGAATTAAAAATTTGAAGAATTCAGAATCCCAATTAGAAATAACTTCTGCAAGAGGGATAAAAATCTAACATCATACAATAGCCTGGGTTAAAAAAGTCAAAAAATAATATCCAAGTATGCAATAGCAGCCAAAAAAAAGGCAAATTAGAAGCACCTTGCAAGGGGGCAAGTCAAACAAACGTTTCACAACCTGCTTGTCATACATAATCAGGAACCACTCAGATAAACTAGTATGCAGAAATCATAAATTACAAATCAACACATCAAGTATAATATAAATGACATTCCAACTGTATGTGGGAAGCCCTAAGTTGCAATATAAGTGTACATGTTTTTTTTTTAATTTTAAAATTTTTAAATCATTATTAATTTGAAATTCCTAAATTCAAACATGCTGATTAATGATGTTAATCTAACAGGAGAGTCTAAAAGAGAAAGTACATGTTCTCACCTGGAAACTTCCCCTCAAAAACGCTTTCACCACTACTCCCTGCACAGAAGAATAAAATTGTTAAGCCAGTCAAATGCACATGATGGACATTAGAACTGTTCACAATTCAAAACCATGTCTACATTAACCCAAATAAATTCATAACTATTCCTACTTCGCTGGTTGATACAATTGCCAAGATCTAAAATCTCACAAACATAAGTAAAACATCAACTTTAATGAATTCCAATACAATTATGGCCAAGAAAACCCCAGTAAATCATGCACTCCAGTTACTCTTAATATGCTTATTTTGATAGCATATCAATTTCCAAAGCAAACCAATTAGTACATCTGACAGCCGGCAATTCATTCAATTTTTTCTTTACATGGACAGTGATTAACAGTAGTTAATAATAGTATAAGAATAAGGAGGAAAGTTGGGGGAGTTTTCCGTATTAAAAAAGGAGGAAGACGTAGTTGGAAAAGCGAACATGACTAGCAAGAAAATCTAACAGAGAAAATGAGCTATATATGTACTTTTGAGTAAATGAGCATTTGCCGATAAAGTCTTTATTGAACAGCACTGGCAGAAAAGTTTTTGAAGATATCATATTGTATAATCAGAAGATTGATTTTTTTCCCTTCTACCGCACACTGTCATCGCAATCAAATGATTTCGCACAAAATATTGAGTAAAATGAATAACAAAGAATACATACCATCTCGTTTTACAAAATCACCAGCCTGCAGAACAAAGACTAGCTATCAGTCCACCAGTAAGCAAAAAGAAATGAAGTGTTTAAAATTTATGTTCGACATGGCTAAGCTCATAAAATTTTGAATGCGGACAACTTAGTAAGTACAACCTTAAAACTACATCACAAGAAAAGCAGTCGTGACCATCAGCCCTGTGTCCTACAGCATAAACAATAGTAACTGACTAAAGTAACTGACTGAAAGACAGACCACTTCTAAGCCATGTTCAAATATATATATATTTATATGAAACCCATACAAAGTAGAAAACAGTAAATGTTATGGGATAAATCAACAAACCTCCGCCATAGAACCTTTAATGATGCGATGAAAAAAGGACCCCTTGTAGTGCAGTGGTTTTCCACTTTTTGGACCAATCCCTTTCTCTCCTGAATGCAATAAAAATTCAATATATAAATAACAAACAGATTTAAATTAGATCAAATATATCAAAGAGTAATATGCAATATTAAATGCCTGCTAAACAAAACATAATAATAGAAGTAATGACATAAATATTACCTGTACAAAGTGCTCGAAAATTTTCTGCAGTCTTGGGGGCAACATCAGAGAAAAGCTGTGCATGTCAAAAGGAAACTATTTACTTTACTCCAAGCAGTATATTTTTATTTGTAAAAGAAATAAAATCACACTAATCAATGAGCAAAATAACAGAACAAAATAAATAAATCAAGATGACTTGAATATAATATTGCAGGAAGCATAATATACCTCAAAAAGCATTCTTTCTGCAGGATCACCATCAACAGAAACGTCCATAAAAACAAGTGGATTCTTTTTCTTCGCCATTTATGTTTGCCAATATCAAAAATCAAGCCAGCTTAACAATAATCTATCTGACAGAGTTATTACAAGCCATGAGAACCCATATCAAGCCTGGTCAGTGCTCACAAGATTACCATGCACGGAAAGCATACTAGCTAAACCATCAATCAATGAGAATTTGAAATGGCAAAATCAAAGCTCAGGCAATTTTTTAGAATCTAACAGACATTACACAGGCATTTATCATTGTAATTATCCACGATGCGTAAAATGACATGTGCTGATAGGGGCTCAGCATTCACGTGGCTGGAATGAACAAGGCATAAAAGGAAAGATACCTACTGAGTCACGCGCCAAGTAAGATGCACGCTCTAGTTGTTAACCTAAATATTTCAGAATCAACACAGAGTTTGAAAAACTTAATATCATAAGAGAATTTTATTGCGATCCAAAAATATTATAATTATATCATGTCTTGTGCATTTGATACGTAATCAAACTCACTATCCTAGGGAAAAAAAGTTCAAGAAACACTCAGAAATAAACTAATTTAGAGATTATCAAAGATCTAAGCTATAAGCTTTAAAATTACGGCTTGTAACACAAAAAAGAAGAAAAAACTTGTGCAATAAAAGCTTCGATTACATCAAACCCAGAACAAAGAACCTTGAAGACTCCCCAAGATTGACAAACAAACCATCACTTACCAATAAGATAGGCTGAAGAACTGATTTTCCACACCAAAAAGCTAAATAACTCGTTGCAAAACCAATTAGGAACCCATACTGATAGTAGACAGATCAAATCAAACTAAAAACATTAAACCCTAGCTAAATTCCCACAAAACCCTAATCTAAAACCAAATGTATCTCAACAACTGAACTGAGGAAAAAAAAAGATAACAACATCAACCACTCACTGTATTTACAAACTAACGAAATACAAGTATTACAAACAAATTCGAATTATATGTACCGCAAAATAATAATAACAATAATAATATAATAAAACATAGTTCATTATAGAATATGGATCAGATAAATGATTATGACAACGAAATTTAAAATAATAATAATAATAATTAAAATAAAGAAAGGTAAAATAAACCCTAGAATTCACCTGATAAATGCAGAGCCACATAAACACTGCAACGATATGAAAGAAATAAACCATTTGCGAGCAAAACCTAGTCGGCTTTTAAAGGAGTCTAGCTGCTTCTACTCTGTCGTGAAATTACTTGCCTGTCCCCAAAATTGGATTCAGATTGACTTATTTACCATTACCTTTTGTCAAATCACAAATACGTCCTCCATTTGGATGCTCTTGTTTTATGTAGTTTAGATTAATTTCTGTTCCCTTAATAATATTTTATCAAATCACTTACAGTTATAAAAAATGTTTTTTTCACATTTTTTTTAAGAAATTTTTTTTTTTAATCAATTATATTATTGATTTTATATTGGAAATTAGGAAGAGATATGAATGTTAACCTTAAGAGGAAAAATAATTACCCATCTAAGCTTTGAGATTCTGTTTTTATTAGCTTTCTTAGCTGTTTCATGTAATATAAATTAATATTTTATGTTTTTTTTTTTTTTTTGGTGTGTGTGTGTGTGTTCAAGTTCTCAGTACTTTCTTGAAATGCTTCAAAAGTGCCTCAATACCTTATTCTAACATTTTGAAAAGAAAATTACAGAACTTAACATTATGGTCAACTGAAATAGTGGATACAGTTTAGGTTTTTTTTTTTTTTTTTTTTGTTTCTTTTTTTCTTTTTTCTGCTTGAATAAAGAGTTCATGTTCTTCACGAGATAGTTTACGTAATGCTCTTATTTTCTCTAAGGTCGAATGAAGATGATCTTCTGTAATTAAACATGGTTTACGAGAAAGAGTCATCATGTCATCTCAACCTCGGGACGAGCATTTTTCCTCTTTTTCACAGGCAGTGCATCATCATAAGTCGCGTATTTCCCGGCCTCAAATTTTTCGCCGTCACCCCAGATAGCATAAGCTTCTTCTCCATGTGCAGCTTCATCACCAAGCTCCATATCCTCATCTGACATTCTCAGAGGTATAAATAGTTGAATAAAAATGCATATCAAGCTTGTAGTAATGATGTTCAGAGTGACAACATAAATGATCCCAAGAAGCTGAATCCCTATTTGCCGAAAGCCAGAATGTATTTTTCCCATCTGAAAACCATAAAATAGGCCCATATATTGACCAGGTGTACCGTAGAACAGAAAGCACAGTTTTGGTTCTGCAAAGAGACCAGCTAGGATTCCCCCAAGGCAGCCAGCAATGGCATGTGTGTGCAGCACTGCCATTGTATCATCAACTTTCTGGAGAATCACGGACCTCTTATGGACAACCATCATGGTGAACCATGGAATGGAACCGGAGCATAACCCCATTATAATTGCAGCCCATCCTTGCACAACCCCTACATTAAGGCAGGATACGCAGCGTTATTGAATCGATTACTTTTAATGAACCGGTTGGATCGCAACTTCAAATATGGAATTCAAATAGATCAAATAGGAAATGATATAATGAATCATATAATTATAATGAAATCTACTATTTATCAAATCTGGAAAAGAGTCAAAAGAAATGGCTCAATCCTCTTATTTTTATTTCTCAACTAAGAGATTCATGAATAAGAACCTAAAGCATTTCTACATATAATATGTCACTGCAGGTTGTCGACTTACCAGCAGCAGGGGTGATGCAAACTAAACCAGTGATCATGCCTTGAACAGCGCCAATGACAGAAGGCTTGCGAAAAACTATAAGATCTAGGAAGAGCCAAGTAAGCAGGCTGGTTGCAGCACATATATGTGTGTTTATAACAGCCAAGGAAGCGTCAATGCTTACTACATAAGGGTCCCCTCCATTGAACCCTGTCCAACCCATCCAGAGCAACCCTGCTCCCATTAGCATGAGAAGGATATTATTTGGAGGAAATCTTTCCCTGTCCTTGGCCAGACGAGGACCCACCTGTGATTAAATTTAGAGTGCAATTATTATCTAAACACAACCTATGCAAGAATCGAAGACATTTATTAGTGTATCATGGAAATCGAGTCACTTCGAAATGATATTTAAGAAAAAGTAAAAATAAAAAATCGTACCCAATATGCAGCTGTGAAACCAGCAACTCCAGAGGAGAGATGAATCACGTAGCCACCAGAGTAATCTATGAGGCCTTTCTTAAAGAGAAATCCATTAAGACTCCAAATACTAAACGCGCCATATGTATACGAAAAGGTTAGCCAAAGTGGCACAAACAACATCCAGGCATAAAAGCTCATGCGTCCCAACACAGCTCCAGCAATCAAAATCAAGGTAATCGCAGCGAAAACAAATTGGAAATACACCATAGTAGCATTGGGAAACATTCCAGCAAATGCCTGTTCAAGGAGATAAGTCTGTTCTAATGTAACATTCGGAGTTCCCCAAAATGGAACTAGCTTTTTATCAAAAGACATTCTATAGCCCCACAAAACCCAACATACAAGAACACAAGCAAACGCATAGAGTGCCATGAATGCAGAGTTGATAGCCCACTTTTTCTTCACTGCTCCTCCATATAGGATAATAAGCCCTGGAACACTCTGCATACCAACTAGTGTAGCAGCTATGAGTTGCCATGCATTATCACCTTTGTTCATCCATTCAGGGCTCGCCTCGTTTGTCGCTAGATTTGAAGGGAAAGGAGAAGTCATATTATTCGTTCTCAACTCTCTCCAAAATTTGTGCCTGTGACAGTAATGTTTGACAATACAATTTAAGTGTTGCTTCCGTGACCTTATAACTAGGAAATGTTTTGATTCTGACGATAAGCTGTCCCACTGACGCTATCTTTTTTGTCATTGCTTAATTTTTTTAACTCTTTTTCTTTCATTGTTTGAACTGATTCCATGCTAAGCCTCATCGTTACTGCATTTTCTTTATAATTGACGGTTACTCCAACCAAAATTATCGGTATTTCCAAAGGCCCATGCAGATACTTTAATTTATGCTTCAACATTTTGCTGCTGAGCCATGTACACAACTCTCACGCCAGGCTGTGGCTGTCTGCCAATCACACTGGAGTTCCTTGGAATATCATAAGAACTCGTTTGTACACAAATAATAAAAGAAACCTATTTGAGAGCTAATAGTTTTAACTTTTTTCTGTTATGTTACGTAATTATTTGCATGATTGAATCATTTAGAAAGTTTTGAGTGGACTGTCATGCCACATTATGATACCAAAATGAAACCATACTTTTATTTTACTACCTACTTAAATACCAGAATTGTTAAGTAACGTTTCTAATTATCTAGTTGGTTGCATTACAATTCAATATTCAATATTACCAGATAGTTGTTGAAATTAGTTGTTGAAACATGTTAGATGAAGAAGGCAGCAAGATATGTGTCGAGCAGTGTATCAAATTAGGATAGAAGTTGAGGAGAGCACAAAAAATTGCTATTTCTCAATAAATTATAAGAAAATTAATCACAATTATTTATCTATGTTTTCAGAAATTAGAGCATAATTGACATAAATGATGGGGCTTATAATATAACTTTTAAAAATATGGGCAAACCATTTTACTTAGGATAACCATAGGGTTCTTAACCCTTATTTATTGCACATTTTTCTGCTATAACAAGTGAGTGTGGTTAAGACGCCAGAAAAGGAAAAAGAAAAAAAGGCCTCGGACAGCAGCATGGCCCAAATAGGTGAGGCCAATAGGGTTTAAGGTTTAAGGTTCCACGTCTTCAGCTCCACTCCCGTTCTCTATTTCCAAAACCATCCTGCTCTCGCAGTGCAAGGTTGAGGATTTGAGTCTCCAATGTCCAGAAAGAGAGTTTCACTTCTCACAATCAATTCTCTAGCAGCTTTTTCCAAGGTATGTTCTTCACGCAGTTCTTACGACTCAATCAATACCCTTCGTTTATTGAAAAATATCAGCACTGCCACTGAAAGGTTAGAGTTTCAAAATCTTAGTAATTGTAGTACAGATGACACTTCAAATTACGACCAAAATTCTAGCGATTTTTACGCAGAGAACCGGAAGAACTCTTTAGAAGTTCACCAAATACCAAATGGGCAAGCCTTAAACCCTAATGTGGGGTTAAGGGAAAGCCCTAGAAGTGATTGCGGAGACAACCCAATTGGACAAAATGGGAATTTTGGTGGGTTTTATGGGAAAAATAATGGTGATTTGCACCAGAATACAAGTGGGAATTATAATAGTGGTGGTTATAGGGAAAGCTCTAGAAGTGAATATCAGAACAATATAGGTGGTCAAGATGGAAAATTTAGTGGGTATTATGGGCAAAATGATGTGTTTTCAAAGCAAAAAACGAGTGAGGTTTACCAGGAGAGTTTGAGGGGTTTTAGGCAGAATTCAAGTCAGAATCATCAGAATTATGGTAGAATTTATGGGGAAAGCACTGAGTATCAAAATAACACATTTCAGCAAACTGGAAACTTTAGTGGTTATGATTGGGTTAATAATGGCAAACCGCAACAAAACCTTAATGGGGCTCAAGCACAAATGTTGTGGGGTGAGCAGCATAATCTGAATAACGTTTTTGGAGGTAATGCAAGTATGCAGAATAATTATGGTTCTATCCAACAGGGTCTTGGAGAAGTGAGACAAAACCTTAACAGATGTGAATCGCAAAGTTGGTCAGAATCACAGGGAAGCATAAATGGGAATTGTATGCAGAATGCTGCTCAATATCAGCAAAACCAAAATTCTGGACAGTATCGGTGGGATCAAAGTCTTGGGCAATATGAACAGAATCCTAATGTAGGAAAATATTTGCCCAACTTACATGATATTCCTAATGGTACGGTGGCTTCTCAAATGGTAACTAAGCCTAAACCTGAGGGGGAACAAGCTGAAGCCTCTGAAAATAGCCAGAATAATGGTACCCTCGAGGAGTTTGATGGTTTGGTTAAGGAGGGAAAAGTGACGGAAGCTGTAGAAGTTTTGGGGTTATTAGAGAAGCAATGTGTTCCTGTTGATTTGCTTCGATTTTTACAGCTAATGCAGGCATGTGGGGAGGCCAAAGCATTAGAAGAAGCAAAATCTGTGCATGAACACATTGTAAGATCACTGTCCCCTCTAAAAGTCAGTACCTATAACAGGATCTTAAAAATGTATTCAGAATGTGGCTCTATGGATGATGCATTTGACGTTTTTAATAATATGGGACGGCGCAACTTGACATCTTGGGACACTATGATAACAGGGCTTGCTAAAAATGGTCTTGGGGAGGATGCAGTTGATCTCTTCTCTGAGTTTAAGCAAGCAGGACTGAAACCAGATGGTCAAATGTTCATTGGGGTTTTATCTGCTTGTAGTGTTTTGGGTGATATCAATGAGGGAATGTTGCACTTTGAATCAATGATCAAGGACTATGGTATTGTCCCATCCATGAAGCATTATTTGAGTATAGTTGACATGTTAGGAAGCACGGGTTATCTGGATGAAGCACTGGAGTTCATTGAAAAGATGCCAATGAAGCCAACCGTTGATGTTTGGGAAAGATTGATGAATCTGTGCAGAATTCATGGGAATTTGGAGCTTGGTGACCATTGTGCTGAATTTGTTGAGCTGCTAGACCCCTCCTGTTTGAATGAGAAGTCAAAGGCAGGCCTTGTGCCGGTTGAGGCTTCAGACCTTGCCAAAGAGAAAGAAAAGAAGAAATTGTCAAGTCAAAATCTTCTTGAAGTTAGGAGCAGGGTCCATGAATATCGAGCGGGAGATACATCTCATCCTGAGACTGATAGGATATATGCACAGATTAGAGGTTTGAAGGCTCAAATGAAAGAGGCTGGTTACATTCCAGAGACGAGATTTGTGCTGCATGACATCGACCAGGAAAGTAAGGAAGAAGCTCTCCTTGCTCATAGCGAGAGACTTGCCGTATCACATGGTCTCCTCAGTGGCCCAGCTCGTGCTCCTATCAGGATAATCAAAAACCTTCGTGTCTGCGGTGACTGTCATACTGCACTGAAGATCATCTCAAAAATTGTTGGCAGGGAACTCATTATACGAGATGCCAAGAGATTCCACCATTTCAAAGATGGATTGTGCTCTTGCCGGGATTATTGGTGAACGCAGAGGAACCCAAGGTACTCTTTATGATGCTTTTTTATTTTTATTTTATTTATGATATTTGACAGAAAGAAGTTTGAAAGTTTTTTGTTACTTAATCACTTTAGGCTTGAATTAGAATATGATTGTTATAAACTTACAATTTTTGTATTCATGAAGTGTAGAGTGCCCCTGTTGTTTAAAAATTTAATCATTTGGTTACGTAGTAAGTTGCAAATTTTTTGAATATGGTAATTGTAGAGGAGCCGTCTTTTTTGTCAAATATAGAGTTCTGTAATACTTATGTTTCTGATATAAAAAGAGTTGATAATAGTAAATCCTTTTATAGAAACAAAATCCCATCCCATCTAAACAGAAAAAAAGGGCATAGATGTGACAGGAATGCTGAAGCTGGACATGTCTGTGTGAGTGAGCTCTTCAGTATGAAAGATCAGGACAAAGTGATTTGAGTATATAGTTGATGATGTACAAGATTACTGTCTCTTGCCACCTCAAGCAAGCCTTCAGTGAAAGAGCTGATCTTTTCCCCTTAAAAGTTGGAGAGAGATACATGCCTACCTGGCCTTCTGAGTTTCCTAAAGGCCTATACACCTACACTCAAGGAAAGACTCATAGAGCTATATAAATACACTTAAAAGTTGAAGTAATGGTGTTATTTTCTGTCATATTTTCTAGTGCCAGTTTTGCTGCAATAGGTTGTATACTTCCTGCGATTTTTGTAGAATTCAATTTATTGCTGATAAGTAGATTTAAATTGATTTGGTCTCATTGTTATTTCGACTGGGGTATAAATTAAGTGACTTTTACAAATAGTTTGATTAGATTTCGTCTTTGGCATTTAACATTTAGCACATCTACAAATCTCATGACAGGTACTGCACATGCTGGACTGTATTAGAGATTTTGTAGGATGAGCCATGAAGCTTGTTGCTTGCTCTGGAAAGGAGAGATTAACAGGGAATTCTTGAACCAATATGGGAGCAGCTAATGGCATAGATGATTTCTGCCTGTGTCATCATCCATTATCATGCCTGGTTATAGATGTATTGGTGGTGTTATTATTTTATATCAGAAACCAAGACTAACCCAAGCTATCATGTGATTAATTCATTGTTGTTCTGGAAAATCAAGCTCTTCTTTTCGCTACCATTTGCACAGCATGGATGTTAGCTAAGAATTGAATTCTCTTTGTTATGTGCCATTAATTACTCACTCTTTCATCTATAATGGTTGAGAATAACTTTCTCATGAACTTTTTAATGTGATATCTTAAAAAAGGATAAAATATAAACCAGACTTCTACAAGATTGATTCACTTTACAAATCATTGTCCATCAAAAGCCTATATAGTGAGTTGCTGCGATTGTACATGAAATCAACAACGATAACCAAATAAACTTGCCACAAATGTATGCCATCTGATCTTATTTGCACTTTCAGTTCTCTTTCTTTGTGAAAAAGAAAGTCTGTTGAAGGCTTTTTTACAATGGTTCAACAATCGTTGTCTAAGTTCTTGTACACTGCTTGGATTCCGGCTTCTTGACTGGGGGCTACATTGCATTCTGTGGATATATGCAATTTTGGATGTGGAACCAGCTAACAAGCACTCAAGTAACTCAATATCATAAGTGTGGAGAAGTGGCGTGACCGAAACGGTCAACCAAAAGTAATTTCCTTACTTATCCCCTAAATATGTCTAGAGTTATAGTGAAAGTAAGGGTCGAACCCACAAAGATTGGTTTATGATTAAATTAATTCAAACTTAAATCGTAAATTCCAAAACTCAAAATTCTAAATGCAAAGGAGAATTGTGATTAATTAAAATTAAATTAAACTCACGAAAACAATTTAAATAAATTGGAAGTAAACAATAGAGAAACGGTG